>JAQGAB010000310.1:0-31201 GCA_034696565.1 Isotomurus graminis | reverse complement strand
CTAATAAAATGTATTGTACTGCTGATAATAACCTGAAACTGCTGATAAACGATCCAACTACTAATCTGCTACATAATGCACATTCCAACACTAATAAAAACTACTCGACCTGCACATTTTAAATGAACATGCAGCTCAGCCATTAAACAAGCTCCAGCCTAAAGTTATGTGCGGGTCAACACTTTTAATCAATTCATTAATTCCTAATGCTTTATCTTATTACTCTGCACTTTCCAACAATCCCCCCAGTTCATCCGCAATGCTAATCTCTAATCCTCAATTACCTCAAAATCCTGCATACAAAATGCACACATGACTCCACAAGTCCAAAGAACGCTATTAAACACTTTACAAACTCAATCAACCAACCTCTCCACCTCAATGCACAACTAAATGCATAAGTGTCAGCAATCATGCAATCATACCCACCAACTAGAACTTAGAACACACTAGAATAATACCCATAATAATGAAGCACTTAAGCCTCCACCAATTTCGCATGATTCCTCTCGGCTTAATGATAGTTCATCATCTCCCAATTTGTGTTATAAATTGATCTCTCCTCCTCATCGACAAGGTGTAAAGTGTAAAGATACAAGCCACCACAACCACAACTCCATCCAACAAAAAGGATTCCAAGTCTCCATATCCCTATGTACGCTTCATCCATAATTTAATAAATCAATAGGGCAGGCTGCAAGATTGTTAGATGCGTACCCACACAACAACATCCCTCTCATAATATCATTACCACCGAACAAATTATTGTTATTACATGCTTTGTGGTAAAGTGGTCCTTCCTAAGTAAAAGTTTCACAGTCCACAGCCTGTCTGGCCATCCACACACACACATGCATATGCGTAAGGGATGCCTCTTTCTCTCTCTAAAGGGATTAACTAAGCTCAGCAGGGTCCCTCCAAGGAATTCTTCGCCTAAGGAACTATAATAGGAACCATCTCATCTCTTCTTAAGCATCTCCAAGAAAAAGGAATGGACCTCTTCGCCCCACCACCACCACCACCAACCCTGCCCCTCTCTGTCTCTCTCCCTCTTCTACAATGGCTGTGTGTACAAGAACAAGTTCAATTCTTCTTTCTCCCTAAGAAACACTCGATCAATAGACACCTTGACTTCCCCAACAGACCCACACCAACCATCAACAAACCAAGATAATCTCTTATCCTTCCATTTAACTTTTACTCTTATTTACACCACCACCACCACTTAAATACTTACTTGTGTGTCACACACTCTTTTCCCCACAGTCTCACGTTGCTCGTCCATCCAACACCATCACCATCATTCCCAAGTGAAATACACTTAGTTATCATTGTTTACACACTTTACACTACGACTTATCGGAAGAATACTTACCCGAGTGGTAAATGTAAACACTGGTTAACACTAAATAACTCCACAACAGGCGTAATTAGCAAGTGATTAAGTATTAAGTGTGGAAACAATGTTGGGAGGAGAAGTTTGGTTGTTGCCGTCGTCACGTCAGAAGGGAGAATGAAGTGTGGGGCGAGTGGGAGGAGTGGGAGGAGGAGGCGATGACAAATTTCCCGCGCCGAGTGGGAGGACGGGGGACGGATCTCCTCCTCCTCCTCATCATCGCCGTCAGTTCGTCCTCCTCCTTCTCTGCGTCAACAACAACGTCAACTTTCCTCGGAACGGACGCTACTGACGACGAACAACTTCTCATCTGTCACCCCGCATGCGATTGTCTCGACGCTTATTTCGACTGCCGAAAAAGGGGACTTGACTACTTTCCTCAGGACTTTCCCTACTGGGTCGAAAAACTGTGAGTTGCATTTTTTATTCTGTCTTTCAATCTCGGGAACATTCTGATTAACCTTTTCCAAATCTGTCTGCATACTTAACACTCATGGGAAATTATTAAGACGCACTTAAACAGTAATTAATAATGCTTGTATCAGTTCTTCATCTCTTTCTTCATTCTTAAGTATCACTTACGATAGTTTGGGTCCTTGAACATTATAATCGCAAATAAGTGTCTATTAAAGCTAACTATCTTATCAATTTGGCATTGAATTCATATTATCTGCATTTGGCTCTGTCCAAACTGTAAGACTCTTTTTTAAGACTGTTTAGCTGCTTGTCGAGCGAGACCTTAATCCGTTCCAGTTTTTAAGACACACCTTATCAGCTTTGCTTGTATAAGTATTGGATGAAAGAATGGGTTATAAATAAACCTGAATGAATGAATATTTAGATAAGAACATTGAATGAATTACCGGCATGGGATATTATTATCTTATTTTTTAAACTCATTTGCACAGCTTTGTGTTACCATTACATACATTCATACACAGATATATACATATATGAGAAAACAAGCAATAAAGCAACCTGCGACATATACATTGTACTTCACATCAATGTCTTCACTTTCCTCCACTAGAAGAATACTGTCAGAGTGAATAGGAAAGACTCGAAGCTAAAACTACACACACAATATTTTATCTGCTTTTTGATTGACTCGTACAAAAAGTGTTGTCTTCAAAAGCAAAAGTAGAGTTTATGGAAGTAGAAAGGAATTCTTGTCTATTTACATGAGAAAAGCTTTCATCACAAAAAGTCACCAGAGAGTGTATTACAAAGAAAAACTTTTTGTTCACTTTCTTTCGGAAAATGACAACCATACTTTTATCATAAACAGAAAAAGAAATACCCAAGACTTGATAGGTGTGGAATTAAGAGATAGAGACTTCATTCAAATGTCACAGACAGACGTTGGCTCATGTTCCCAACAAAATTACTGCAGTGAGTAAAAGTCATGTACGAAGGAAGATGCTATTAATGAGCTCCTAAGGTAGTTTTAGCCATCCATACGTGCATAATTATATTACAACAGCACATTTTAGAATTGCGAGCAACATCGGAGAGAAAAAAATGGAGTTTGGAACTAATTAGCTTATTTTCTGCAGCTTACGTCAAGCATTTTTAACCTTAATGCATCTCAAATTTTCTGCATACACTCTGAAGATTACAATAGCAGCAATTGCTCCGAGGCCTTGTCTTTTGATGAGATTGAACTTTGACACCTTCACAGCCCACTGTCTGCCTCGTACTTTCATACCTCATTAAACATGAGTTATCTTCTGTAATCTGCGGTATTGAGTTTCATTTTTATTTCAGTAAGAATCTAGTGTCGTGTGTCATCTTGCCACGATCTCGCATATCCTAAGATCATCAGTACTTTTAATACACTTACATAATCGCCTTTTGTTTTCACCACGGTACCACGAAGACAGATGGTTATTTCGCATATGTCACTACAACTTTATGATGAGACGTGGCATTAAAGATTATATCTGTTGTGTGTGCAGTGTGAGAAGGAATTTAATATATTGCTGCTCCAGAAAATAAATGACTAGGCTTAAGATATAAGGTCGGGTGAGGATTTAATAGCTTTGTTTTAATTTATAAGAGCGTGAAATTACTCTCAATAGTAGTTCCTAAGGTGTACGGATGATATATATTAGAATTACAGGGAAGACACATAAGGGAGTTGGAAGAAAAATAGTTGTTGAAAGGAGAATCCTTTAATGACAAACGGTGGAACATTTAGCAAGGATGATTTGAGACGAGGAGGCAGTAAAAGCGAATAAATGAGTTTGCAGTGTGTCAGCACAAATCCATTTAGACATTAGCAGGGTTAGCAAAAGAGTGTAATCTTTCCTTTCTTGTCAGTTCGGAATGCTTCTTTCCTTCCTTTATTTTCCCATTTCCTTCCTCCAAGAATAAACTTAGTTTATCGACTGCAAAGAAAAACTTCACAGAAGTTTTAGAGATCATTCCTCGTATCTTCTGGCCTTTTCTAACTCTCCTTAATTACTTTTACATTGCATTTCTTTAGTACAAAGGATACAATGTAATTGCTTGTTTTATGATGTCCCTAAGCTTGAAATCGTATCGTATTGAAAGATTGAACAAACTACTGGTTGTCCCTCAACTCCTCAAAATCCTTTCTATTTGAATCGCTAAGAAAGAAGTCGTCTATGATCTTCCCCTTATTTTCTCAAAAAGAAATTGCTCAACTTTGGCATAATACCCTTATTATATTCCGGTTACACATCTTGCACAACGCAGTTTGCATAATATTCCGAGATTCAGCTTCATGTAATAACTTTTCTACCCTCATTTGCATGCAGGAAAGTAATTTTAATTAAAATCCTGAGTGACTTGATATGAGATAAAACCTATTCTTGGATCATCTGATGGAGAAAATTCTCGTTCATTCATATGCTTACTGGCTGATAAGCCTTAATTATCTTAACACACGCCTTTAATTACACAGTAAAGCCATAACATGTACTTAAAGCTAAGAGCATTAATTTGATGATTCCACGAATTAGAAACATACTTTGTCAGTCCCTCTGCCTAAAATGGCCACCGTTTGTTGAGAAACTTTTGGATGCTGGTAGGGAAAGGCAGTAAGAAGGCGAGGTTGAGTTCACCTCATCATCTTCATAATCTCATGTCATGTAAATTTTTGATTGGGTGGACATGATGCGGAGAAGTGAGAAAAATGTTGTACGTACAAGAAGTTGGGATAAGGAAGCGAGCAAGTGATTAGAATAATAAGAACCGGAGGAAGGATGGGTATATATGTATTATAGATATAATGGTAATGCAATAATGAGGTACAACTAAAGTGAAGCTCAGCTCTTATGTTGTTCAATAAGAGGCTTTTCATTTCTTCAACGAGAAAGGTACGAAGTACAATGCACAAGTGGTTGCTCTGTTGATTCTTCTCATCTTCTCAAGGTAGAGAGAGAGGAATGGCTTCTTTTCCTCGTCCTGGACAACTTGCTTACCCTCGAGGGCTACAGAGTCTTGTGCTTCGTTTTAATAATCTTCAAAGACGATAAAGGGTACACATGTAGTGTTCATGTAGGACACATGTTGCCCACCACCACCCATACTAAAATCAGCCACTTGCCCTTATTCACCTTCTTCACATGTCCTGGAACCACCAAAAACATTCCTATATCAATACCACAAATCCCTGTTCACACACACGCATCTTCACATGCATCCAGTATAATACAGATATGAGTTGTTGCATACTACTGGACAACTTTCGGTTGAGAACATTCATACCAAAGAACATCTATAGGCACTCTCGTAAAATTCATATTCATAAAACTGCTTGAAATGAAATTGGCTTCGATTTTTTATTGCTTCTCTCTAAGCTCATTTGTTCCTCTGAAGCTTCTTGTGCGTATCTTTTATGTCAGTGGGCACTTCTGATCTAATTTCTAGCTAAAGATATTGAGCTCAAGTTTCTTCTCCACATAATTTGATGATGAGTTCTGCATTGTAAGCTTTTATTTATTGTTTTTTTAATTTTTTGTTCGGTCCGTAGGAACATAAGTAACAACGAAATACGGAATGTTCAACCCGCAGCTCTGTCTCGGCTTACAAAACTTGGATCACTGTAAGAAACTTAAAAGGATAAGAAATCCTATCGTATAAAAATAAAATGACGTTGATTGTGATTCAGTCGTGAATAGAAAAGCTTGGAAGAAGAGAAGGTCTTCTTTTGAAGCGTAAAGATTTTTTTGGAGCTCTGGTTCCAATAATAATAAAATGAGAAATGAAATGTGAAATGACTGCCGTGTATCGATGCATAGTATTGGTTGTTGGGGGAAGGCTTCACCTTCCTCTTCTCCGTTCCTCATCTTATTATTATTTCTAAAGAGGTTCGTATGTTTTCTTTGTTGGGTGTGCCTCAAAAGATGTTGAATGTGGGTTCGATAGAAAATTGGAAGAGAAGAGACCGTAGGGAGTCTCGGCTCAAAGTGACCGTACTTGAACAGGTGTCATCTCCCTCACACCTGCAAAGACTCTCTACTAACCTCCAGTCGATTCAGTGCTCACAGATCTTTCTTCTTCGTACGAAAATTAAGAATGTTATTGAAGAGAATAAGGAACATTTCAGAAAAGAACTTTTCATTGTCAAGCGTGAATCCGGAGATTGTAGATGGGATGGGTTGAATTGTTCCCACAGAGAGAAAGATTGGCTGCTTTTAAGCCTTCTTTTGTCAGGACTTAAGTTTTCTTTCAAAAGATAAATGGATGAGGATGAGACGGAGGTTTTGTAATTTCAATTAAATGGAATACTTAATGGGGTGAACAAGGCCGGTCGTTTATAGTTTGCCTGGAAATAATAAAATATCGCGTGGGACAGAAAAATGAAAATGACACTAAAGACTCCTTTTCCAAGACTCGATTTTTCAACGCTTTGTGTTCATATGTAGGTCGTTGGATGGAAATAATTTGACTGCTATCCCATTTTCCCCTGCTCAACTAAAGGATCTCGTCTATCTCAGTCTGTACGTGACAATTTATGATCATTTAGCATCACTTTGAAACGCAGTTATGCAAGTTAATAACTAACCAACTGCCTTATCTCTCCACAGTTCGCGAAATGGGGTTTTTGAAGTTAAATCACAGGAGTTGGGATCATTCAAGTCGCTTCAAGAGTTGGATGTTAGTCGTAATCGGATTGAAGGGTTGAGCAATGGATCATTCCCACAGAATTCATCGCTACATATATTGTATGTTTTGACTTCATTTGGACGCGTAATGTGTAATTCAGTTGCAGTTTAAGACTCTTTTGTTTGAACTTTGACAGAAACTTGGCAGCAAACCAAATCGAAGTTTTGGAGTCAGGATGTCTGGCTGGACTAGTCTTTCTTGAAGAATTGAATTTGAGTAGGAATCGCATCAAATCCATTCCAAAAGAGTTATTCTCCTTTACAAAGAATCTAGAGCGACTGTAAGTGAAGTCGTTTAATTGTCAATTAAGTGTAATTTACGAGAAACTCAATTAAGACTTGTTGATTAAATATCATTTTAAAGGGATTTGAGTCGGAATAAGCTCGAGGTGCTAGACAGTTTAAGATTCCAGGAGCTGAAGAAATTGCAGAGTCTCAACTTAAGAAGGAATCACATTACCAATTTGTCTGACGCCACGTTTTATGGGCTGGACAAACTTCATTCTCTGTAAGAGAGATTATTTTGCAATAACAACTCGATCTTAAGATGCTTAAACCAAACCATTACATGCCCTAATTTGCAGGTTCTTAGACGGAAATGGAATTCGAGTGGTAGAAAAACGATGGCTGTATGGATTGCGGTCACTACGGACGTTGAATCTAAGTAGAAACGAAGTTGAGAAAATTGAAGATGACTCTTGGGAGTATATGGACGAACTAACGACTTTGTAAGTCTTTCATCACAACCATGATTGCTAGACAAACATGAAATGTATTTTTCTCTATCCACACTCATTACATAGTAATCTAGTTGCCTAACTTGCCGTCCTTACAAAGTTTATTTGAACTACGGTTACCAATCTCTCATTGTTTACTTTTGGTTTATTACAGGGACCTTAGCTTCAACAAACTATTGGGAGTGAAAACGGGGTCTCTAAAGGGTCTCAGCCGATTGCGTCACTTGGATCTGAGTCATAATCTTATTACAGCTATTGAAATTGAAACATTTCTAAGCACAGAAAAGTTAGAGAGTCTAGATTTGAGCTGGAATAATTTGTCATGGGCGCTTGAAGACATGGAATCTCCATTTAAAGGATTAAAGGACTGCACAAGTCTTAGTTTAGCTTCTAATCGACTCCAAACACTTCATCCCACAGCGCTAAAGGGTCTCTTTTCCCTGAAGACACTTAATTTGAGTTCAAATCCATTGAAATGGCTGTCTCCTTTAACGTTCGAAGACTTTCCGTATCTAACACTCCACCTCCATGCTGTTCAATCTTTCGTCTGTGACTGCGAGTCTACTTGGTTGCAGTCGAAACTCAACATGCACCAACATTCACTTACGAATTCTCACATTACGAAGCCTAAGTCAAGACACAGGGATTCCCAAAAATCTTTATTAAACCAATCCAAATCAAAAAATTCTCCTGTCTGTCAGTTTCCGCTTGCCCTGGAGGGTAAAACTCTCACAGACATTTCGCTACAAGATCTGAAATGCCCTGGTAAGAATTTTTCTAGGAAGTTTATCTGGGAGTTTGTTGCTGATCTATCATATTGGCTTGATTACAGATAAACATGAGTCTCGCCCCAGGTTTACTTTAGAGCCTAAAACCCAAGTTCTACTGCTGGATGGAAACGGTTCGTTATCTTGTGACGCTATGGCTTTAAACTCACATAGCCCTATTCAGATTCAATGGACCAAGGATTATCAAAGTCTTCCTGAGCACATGGTGTCTCGAGTTTCAAATTTCGAAAGAATTCTCACTCCAAATGATACTGTGGAAGTCAATTCCATTTTGCATCTTATTAATGTAACATGGCAAGACGTGGGGAGATACCAATGTGTTGCACAAAATCACCTGGGGATCTCTTATTCATCTAAAGCCAACGTAACAGTTCACAGTAAGTTTTGAAGCAATTCAATATTATTGAAACGACTGTGTCAAACTGACAACTCATCTAACTTACGCTTTATTTTCTCAGTTTACCCCAGTTTTGTGAAGAAGCCGTCGAATGTCACTGTTAGACTAGGAAGCATGGCAAAGTTGGAATGTGGAGCCAAAGGTTCCCCTACCCCAGAAATCGCATTTCAGAAGGATGGAGGAGAAAATGTCCCTGCTGCATTGGACAGAAGATTTCATGTGATGCCCAACGACGATTCATTTATCATCATGGACATCAAGCTCATCGACATGGGAGAATATTGTTGCACTGCCAGAAACGACGCTGGAGAAATTCGGGCTTGCGCTTCTGTCACAGTATACGGTATGTGAATCGTCATTTTTCCTGGTTCCACAGTTTTTATAATGATGTACTTTCAAACGAAATTCTTACAGAAACTCCGAGTTTCTTGCATCCGATGGAAGACGAAAGAGTAGTTGAAGGGAGCAATACTGTACTTGAGTGCAGTTCCACGGGCTCACCAAAACCGCACATTTCATGGAGTAAAGACAACGTTCTAGTTAGAGAAGGCGATGAGCAATCCCGAATCCGGATCAAGGATCATGGTTCATTCCTTATAATTAAAGATGTCAGCTTAGAAGATGCTGGACGATACGAATGCTTGCTTAGTAATGCTGTAGGTACTGCAAGAGGTTTCCTCACACTTAGCGTCATACCGAGTAAGTTCAAATACAATTCTGCCAGTCATATTAAAACTGTCCAGTGTACTTTACTAGATAACTTTTGTGTAGGTGATTCTTCAACGCTCAGTGACTGGACCTCGCCGGAAATGATATATGCTCTTGTTGCAGTAGCAGCTTTGTGTGTGATTGCCACAATCGTGGCTTGGATCATAGTCATTTGTAAGGATAGGAGAAAAAGAGGCCATGGAGGGGGTGTCAGAGGAAGCGGTGGTGGATGTGATGACACAAGTTGTGGCGGAGGAACAATGACGCCTCGAAGACATTCCATTTT
This sequence comes from Isotomurus graminis, assembly GCA_034696565.1. Taxonomy (NCBI): domain Eukaryota; kingdom Metazoa; phylum Arthropoda; class Collembola; order Entomobryomorpha; family Isotomidae; genus Isotomurus; species Isotomurus graminis. The sequence goes on along the minus strand of JAQGAB010000310.1, from coordinate 21,754 downwards.
GCGATATGAAGATTTATTGGAAGATTCTTCTCTCGCCCACAATCGCGCCCTGACTCCAACTCTAGGAGTTCATTCAGTGGTTCACTTAAATACATCCAGTGGTATCGGAGATTCTGGAAGTCAGTCAAGCAGTGGTAAAGATAGTGGAACTGGTGAGGATCTTCCTCCAGATTTGGACCATGTAGGAGGACTCGAACTCGAACAAGGTAGTATTAATACCTATGAAATATAAATTTTATAAATCCATAGCGGGGCTGACTTGAGTTTCCTCTTTCCCTGTTAGAATCTCTTATGAGACGGTCATGGAGGAAACCCGAACTAGAAACATTTTCTACATTTGGAGGTGGAAGTGGACGAGGAACAGTTGGGAGTAGATTTCGTCTAAGTCAATTGAATAACAAAGGACCTAGCGGCGGAATAAATGACCGCCCTTCTTGTGATGTCATCAGTTTGGCTCATCCGCCAGGCAGGGAATTTTTGACGATGCCTAGGAAAGTTCCCATGCCCGTACCACCTCCATTTGTTTCGCTGTTGGGTCCTAAACTCGAAGGCAACGGACCTGGATTCGGTAGCAGTTCAAGCAGTTCCGGGTACAGTAGTCTGGGCGGTGGTGCAGTCAGCAACGGTCGTGATGGAAATCGGTCTTCGAATAATCCAGAGTATGTGATTTCTACACACTTCATTATTGAAAACGTATCCTTGAATACTAACCACATTATTCTGTTTAGAAAATTCGAACAAGAAAGGACCGAAAGCGTTATATCAAGCAATGCTGACAGCTTAGTTGGAGGAAGGAACCTTCTGAGTTTAGGAGTAGAGTGTATGTCATCAACAGATGGTCTCAGCTCCAATGGAAACCGTGAACTAACAACCGGGCCAAACTCAATTTGCTCTGATTCAGAAGGACCTCGTCCGCCATCAGCGGAGCCACCAAAATTAATCAAAGCAAAAACACCAAGCCCAGTCACACCCACACCACTTTCTGGTCTCAATCTTCAAAACGAACATAATCATTCGAATACTTCAATCTCAACCCCGGTGTAGTTGCAGAAAGCCACAGCCACTTTATCGTCGTCAGCAATAGCTTTCTCATGTAGCAAATAGTAATAATCTTTAAGTTACTTCGTATTATCGGTTAACGTGTAGTTCGTGTCTTACGCGTTTACTATTAGAATTGTATATTTTACATTCCTGTACAGTTGACAGTATTTTAGATACTTAGAAGCTTTCATTATGCGATTACACCAACCCTGTGATTTTCGTGAGTAATTTTCATGATTTGTATATTTTTGTATGTCAAAAGGCCTAATATTATTTTGCATCGACACCATAGTAATACACAAGTTGCGAGGTTAGAGGGGGTGTCAAACAAACATAAGTGATTGTAGGTAAGACGTAAAGAATTAGGATAGATAAGAAAGAAGTACACAGATGAAACGGACTAGAGAGACAAATCATTCCTTTCTGCAGATCACAAACTATGTGTAGCATATACAGATGTATTTTAAGCAACATTAGAGTTCAGTACAACTTTGTTTTACCAGAGAAAGTATAGAAAACCCGAGTTGAATGTAATTATTAGAGAGAAGAGACCAAATAGTACCGAGTAGACATAACCTATATTTTAATTACAAATTAGAAATGAAGTAGAATACTAAACAGAAATATTCTCTACCACTACACCACAAGTATCCAATCAGACGATAATCGTAAGCAAATGTAGTATTATCATTGAAACTAATCAGCAAAAATCAATTCCAAAAATGATGACATATTAATTAACGCTGCCGTGAACAAGAAATAATTAAAAAATGTATTAATTCTGTAGCCACTAAAAATACTTGTTTTACACGTTGATGCCATATTACACACAATTGGGTGTTTTACTAATAATTGTTGTGCCATTGGAATTCACAAGACTTTTTGTTAGAGCTGATTTTATTTTTACGAATGTTAACTAGTTTTACTTACACACTTTTTCAGTTGATAGCAACTGAGCTCAGTATTTTTTATTGTTGCTGACAACTTAACAGTCATCATTCTGTTCTGCACTTTTCTTTGACAATCTCAATCCAGTAATCTCATTATATTGTTCATGTTGTGTATCCGATCAAATGCATCCGCCTGTGTAATAGGATTTTCTCATATACCTAAATTGTTTTTGAGTCCAAGTATAAAGCAATGTAACTCGCAGCTAACAAACCGATAATAAGTAGATAAACCTACACAATCTCTATAGTTGACATTCTACAAGAAAAAAGTATAATCTAACACTAAAATGAAACGGTATCAAAGACTGGAAGTAAATCAGTAAAGTTTGGTCTGATTGTTAAAAGAGGCAGGGAAGAACGAAAAGAAATCAATTTATCTCAGAAAATTTATTCTACCGGTTAAATCACATAATTCTATAGAAAATGTATAAACCATTCAAACAATTCCTCTCAACTGTATCCTTACCACTCTCTGCATTTCACGGTATTTATTTTTGAAATGTTCAAACTCTCATCTATATTTCCTAGTAGAGTATTTTGTGTCATAGCAAAAGTATATAAAATGAAGGTTATCTATTTAATTGTTAACAACTAAAGCAATCTACGGTAAACAAGTTGTAGAATAAAACTTGGAATTTATTTCCTACGTCTTTCGTCCTTCGTAAAGTGATGAACCAGCAAATCTTAATGTTGTGCGCAGAGATACAGAAAGAAGTAAAATAAATGTTTAGAAATGTTCATTACTTGTCATTTACTCCAAAAGCTCTTCATTCTCAGTCATAATCCTCAATTCGCTCCCTTCTCTTCTTTTTTGTCAAAAGACACTCAAAACAAAAACTCATAGTCTCCTCCAACATAAAACCACATTCCTTTTAAATATCTTTGAATTCCAGTTAATACTCATTAAACAAAATTATACAATTCCTAAATCAACTTTTACATCCCAATGAATCTTGAACTTTAGATCCATCCACACACACTAATCTCATTTCACACAATGCATTGTGTTTTGCATCTCTTCATATATCAACTATACACACAGATGAGTATATACGTGTGTGTCTGATTGATTCCAGTATATAATTTCGGGTTAGCAATCACCTACCCAAGATGATTCTGCTGTGAGTGCAATGATAATGAATGTAAAAATGATAAAACGCAATCCCCAGCAGACGATTGAAATTCTCCTCATGCTTACATTGTTCATTCACTTCTGTCTGCTAACTGCAACTCAATCAAAACTGTCCTCCAACCTGCTCATCTGTTAATAACCTCCCAGCTCTTGTTAATACTCACAACCCTCAAAACTCGCATAGAATCAACAACAACATCATTTAATCTTACAAGGAAACACAAACTAGATCTTATAAATCGTATTGTCATCATCATGTCGTATTCATTCCAACTTTTATACTCAGTTTCCCTGTAAAACCTTAAGCTCTCTCCTTCTCTGCCTTCTGTATTTGCATACAGATTTCCCCCAAACCGTTAAAGTTACCTCAACCTATACATATTCCACATCCTTGGGAAAAATTACTCCTCGTGTCTTAATCATGACCGACCCTGGAGCAATAATTCCAGTGTCATCAGATGTAAAGGGAACAACAACAACCACTGGTCCAACTGAGACACGAGACTCCACTACTCAAGCTACTTCCTGGATATCCACATTATTCACTTTCACCCCAAGACAATGGACCGTATTTGGTATCCTCGGATTGGCAAATGTCTTCCGAGCCATTACAATCCTTATAGGAGGTCCCTTCTATCCTCCAGAAGTAAGTTGGCCCAAACAACTCCCTCAATTCATGCATAATACATCACTTCCAAAACTATATTCCATAGGCTGAAGACAGAGGATTGAGCTCAACACAAATCGGTTTCATCTTTGGATCTTTCGACTTTGGAACTTTCCTTGCTGCACTACCTTTAGGATATTATGTTGTAAGTTCAATCCTACCTAACAACCCTTTTAAGTACTCCCAAACCCATGACTTCCTTCAACCCAACACAACTCTAAGTACACCACACTCTATTCATCCTTACATAGTCCCAGATTAAGTGAACTAATTAGTTATCTTTCAACATCAAAGGTCTCACATTTCCCATTGCTTTGTATATCATTGTATCTCTCACTCTTTCTTTCTCTCCCTTTCTCCACAGATCCCAAGACTAGGACCACGAAAAGTGTTCCTCATCAGCACAATCAACCTCGGAATTTGTACAATACTCTTCGGGTAACTCAACACAGCAACCTAATTAAAGTATTTACTACAGTCAATCCTCTCTCTCTCTCTAAAACTCTGTTCACCAAAGATGCTTAGGTCTCCTAGGAAAGAACCACTACAATCTCTTCCTCTACGGGTCCTTCATTATCAGAATCATCGGCGGAGTCGGAGATGCTGGCACGTATCCTTCTGCATTTGTCATCTTTGCCCAAGAAATCCCTCGCTATGTCTCAACATCCATCGTACGCAAAAATTACTTTATGTCTTTTTTAAATAAATTCCCATAAACACACACACAGGGACTTTTGGAATTTCTCTTTGGAATCGGAGCCACCGGTGGTCCCCTCATCCTTGGAGCTTTGATGGATGTAAGTCTACCCTTTAAAATGTATTCTTCCTTCATCTAGAAAGCTTCAAGACTCTCTTAAGATCTCCTCCTCAGATAGGATGGTCATTCACAGCAGTATACGTCACCGTAGGGATCCTCCTTCTCATCAGCGCTGCCCTTGTGGGGTTCTTCCTCCCTTCCCCTGAAACGCTCCCTTCCTCCATCTCCACCGAAATCCTGGAAAAAATTGAAGGAACTCCCAGCAACCCACCTTGGTGGACCCTTCTCTACATCCCAACACTGTGGCTAATAGTCCTGAACCTATTCACAGCAGCTGCGAGCATAGGCTTCCTCACAGCCACTCTAGAGAATCGCCTTGAAGTGGTACGTCACCTACTCAACAACAAATTAGAAAAGGAGGAAATAAATGACGGTCATATATCAAATATTCCATTACAATGTAACTACCTCAGGCTAATTAAAGTCTTACACTCATTCATTAATTAGTTCCAACTGTCAGGATTCCAAGTAAGCGCTGTGTTCATCGTATCAACTGCAGTCTACACGATCCTCAGTCCTGCTTGGGGATATCTCACAGACAGACTCACACACTCCAAAGTCCTCATCATCCTTCTCGGCTCCAGTCTCATCTTCCTCGGCTTCTGTTTCCTTGGACAGTTGCCCTTCCTCAAATCTCAACCGTAATTCAATAATATCTCCCCACCTAAGACACACCAACACACATTTGCATAGAGGAGAAAGTAACTTATTATGTATGCTACACATTCAGGAAACTCTTAGCAACCCTGGTGGGTCTCATTCTCCAAGGAGTTGGCATAGGTGGAGCAATCATGTCTGCCTTTCCTCATGCAGTCCAGTCCGTTGTGTAAGTAGAGAAATAAGCTCTTCACACGGTTTACATTCATTCTCTACTTTCTCTACGCAGTTCCAGTGGTTTTGAGGACACCGAGGGTACCCACAGCTTACTGGGAAGCCTATACACCCTCACCTTCACTCTCGGCAACTCCGTAGGTCCTGCCGTGGCTGGGGCACTCGTGGACCTCGCTGACTACCAACGAGCGTCCTTATTCATCCTCAGCCTATGCCTCCTTGTCGTACGTGTCTCGTAAATCTTACCCAGATCAACAAATTATTCGTGTAAAGCGAGTATTTATTTTATCTCTCGTGTATGTATGAAAGATACTCATGGCTGCTCTTCTATTCCTCGTCCAACGAACCACGAAGAATAAGCAGGAGCACCAGGACCACCTCCACAAGAACCAGGTGCCCCCGTCCGTAATATAAGACTCTTTCACTTCCTTCCAAAGAAAAGTTCAATTTACTCTCCCTGAGTTGTGAGTCCAATATTTTTCTATCATTAAAATGACTGAAATGGCATCCGATCTCCGTGTAATTGAGTTTATTCAAAGACCAACTCTTTCCTTTCTTTCTTTTACGACTTCGCAGTGCAATAAAAGGTGGAAAAAGGTGAGACTAGAGGATTCTTTCTCTACTCAGAATCTCCACGTAAATAAGCCACTTAATGTCTTTCATACACAACACACACACATACCAGCCAACACGAATTGTATAAGATACCTAACCAACCATCCCTTTTGCCAAATCACATGGAACATCATCATCATCTTTATATGAGACACACACACACAAAGACTTCCCATAAACTTCCATCATCATCTCTACGAGACTTTCTCTTTTAACGCCCCACAAGCAAAAGAAGAAGCGGAGAAGTCCACAAATATGCAATCCCTCAATTACCCAATATCCCGTAGTAAACCATCTCTACAAGAATTCATGAGGTGCTGTACAAAGAGATGTTGATGGGACTCATGAAGTGCTAAACATGTTTAAATACACGTCCGTGCGGTCCTGGCTTTGGCTTTGGCTTGGACCTCGGCCAGCAAACTTTCACCATGCATTACCACCAAAACAATTCCTTCCTTCCTTACTTTGTCAGCACAAGAACAACAGCACACATTCACTTTCTTCGCACTAACCCTCATGAATAACACACACACCAACACAAGAACCCTTTCGTCGTCTTCGGCGTCGTCACCCTTACTTCCTTCCTCCTTTAAAAGAGATCATCCACAAGTTAAGCTATCCACACACACACAATTCTGTACACACACAAGTATTCGTCTCTCTCCACACACACACACATCTCATTTTCAAAAGGTGTCAGTTTAGTTAGCCGAAGTGGATGAGACGACCAAGGAAAAGCAATTCAGACCGGGAGAAAGTAATGACCACCCTAATGGATTCAAGGAGTTCACACACATCTTCCAAAATCAAGAGTGAGATTAATAGCGTTCCCCGTTGGTTCCCTAAATTACCCGAAAGTCTCTGTGGTTGCTCCCCACCGACTCATTTTTACTTTCTCCACACACCCCACCACCACCACATGAATATACCTGATTCAAAATACTGTAAGAAATAGAGAGAAAGTTTCAGGATTAAATGGGGAAATTTAATCGGACCTCTCCTACCCAACCAACAGAACACATACACACACACCGGGTCCAGCAGAATAGAACAGAGAGGAACTCATAAAATGTTCTACCAGATTTACTTTTGCATGTCGTGAGAGGAAGGTGTATATATTTCACAAATGAAAATGATGATGATAGTCAGGTAATTGAGGAATGACCGTATGGGGCCATTCTCAAGACATACACACACACCACTTCCTTTTTATTGTCTCATCCATTATTGGCAAGTGGTGTGGACAGGAAATGAGTCTAATTAGGAGAATTACATGGACCCTGCGATTAACTAGTTCCTACTTGTTAGTGTACGGGGTGTGGTGCTCCAAACTTCCCCCGTGATCGATGTGAGATAACTCCTGTCACACTCAATATGTTCCCCAAAAATCATCCGAATCATCATCCGAAAGATTGCCTTCTTCCGACTTCCTCCTTACAATATAATAAACCTGCTTCTGACGTGAGGAGTGGGTGTGGTCGCTTTATGAGCCATGAACATTCCTCTTTTCATCTCAAAATTGTTTCTCCTTGTTTAAACATTTCTCTCCAAGACTCTCTCTCCTCGCCCTTTCCCATTTCTCTCTCCTGCAACATATGCTCTCCACAAAAAACACTTCTCCCTCACGTCCTCCTTCTTCTTCCACACTGGCCCACACCAACTTTCTCACACAAAAGGACAAAAAATGTGTGTCCACAAATAATATCCATATTTGCCCACCAGAGAGAAAAGAACAAGGAATATAAAGAATCTCTCCTTTCCTCTCTTTTGACTGGATAATTTTTTAAATTACACAACCTCCGTCTTAAAACGCCTTATGCATTCCATTCACGTACGACCAATAAATCCAGACTGTTGTCCAAGTCAAAGTTCATATTCCCAGAACTATGAGACAAAATATCCAGTCTCACCTGCAGAACACCACCCCCTCCCTCAAATAACTGGATCATACCAACTCACCGACACACAAACTCACTTGTGATTTGTGCAACTACTTTTGTAAATGTTTCTCCGTAAAATCAAACGAGGTCCATATCAATATTATAGATTTCCCGACTCTCATTACACCATCAAAGGATCCATTTCATTTTGGAATCCATTTCCTTCAAATGAGAATTGAATCTAAATGTCTCTCCCCCATCATAACGTCGCTCCTCTATTTCCTCTGTCACGAGACCCTTTCTCTCTTTCCTATCTCCACACAACCTTCTTCCCTCAAGGCCAAAAAATCTTTCGGTTACTTCTAATGATGTCAAACTCGACCAAAAAGACCATCTCCCACAAAAGACCCCCACCACCACCACCACACACACATCATCTTTCACTCTCTTCACTCAAAATCCCGAAGAAATGACACAGTTTTGACATTCTGACCTGCCACATAGAGAAGATCCCCTCAGATGAGACAAACACAGAGCCAATCTCCTACCTTCCTAAGGTGTAACCACTCTTACTAGTCAAATCCAATTGCATATTTTAAAACACCATACGTTTTATTAGCATGAACACCACGGAGTCCATAATCTGGGGAAGCAAGTCTCCGTAGAGAAGACATGAGACCAAGTGGTTGAAAGAGTAAGTGAGAGTCTCTGTGAGAGATTCAAAATCTAAATTTAGCATCTCACTTCTTGATTGTTCACTTCTTCTGACTACACACACACACTTGCCTATGCTTTTGCTGCTGCTGCACCGATTTGCACTCAAGTGGAAGAGAGATCATTTCATTTCACTGTGAGAAGGCGTGACGTGTCGGCCTTCCCTCCGTGGAAGGATCATCATCATCATCATGAGGATGATGGAGAAAGTGAAAAAGGAGCTTCCATCCCGATTCCGGAGTCAGTTCGATCTCCCGTTCTCCCAAGTCGACTTCATCGCTCCAACAGAGTCTCCACAGCTCTACTACTACAACACCTCCCAGGCTTTCACTAACTTCCAAACCACCACTAACTTCCGTTAAAGTACGTCGTGAGTGTGTGTCCACCTTCCCCATGGCTTCCTCCAGTTCTTTCTTCAACCTTACAGTCATCCTCCTCGGACTTGGTAAGCAAATCTCTCTTCTCCCCACACACACACCCGTTATCTCATCTCTCTACTTGCACATCTCTCTACTTATTCTATACGACACTCATTTACCCTATTGTTGTTGTCTAACGACGAAACACACGGAGAAAGTGGCCTTTCTTCCTCACTGACTTTCCCTGTCCTTGACTCACGTCACTCCATTCAAACTCCAGTCTTTCAAATAATGTTCACGGTCCAAGCTCTCTCTCTCTCCACCCATCCGTGAGACCAACTCAATTTAAGAGATGGAATTAAAAAGGAAATGAAGAAAGCGTCTAAATATTTACTCCAATGGCTTCAAGCACTCCTCAGGGACTTGTTTTTTGACACCCAAGTGACAGACAGGAGGAAGAGACCCATGACGAACGCCTGGGAACCGTACCACTTGTCTCCACCCAGCCAAACTTTCTCACACCACCTCCTCCCTTGTTTGTGGTCCATTAGACCCCCTCACACCTCTAATGACACTAAGACAATAAATCAGCTATACCAGGTCATCCTAAATCGCCGCCAGAGATAAAGTTTCAACTCTCAGCTCGATTTCAAATCCCAAAGAACTCTCAAGAAAGAAAGTCAAGTTACTGCGGTGGGAATACAAAGCTCCCATTATTCTCAACGAGATCATCATCATCATCCGAAGCCCATCGTCCACGTCCCACCAGAGACACATTTCACTCCGTCTTACAATCCAATTAAACTGACAAAACTTGTTTTATTATTTTCCGTGATTTGTGACTCTCCTTCACTTTTTTATTTACTCCACAATCTCTCACTTTCTTCACTCATCTAATCAGCCCAACAAAACACACTCCCGATCTTCTGGGACACACTCCCTAAATCAATACTACTCCCTTCATCACATTCTTCTACACAAACTATATATATGACACACGTATTAAAATGCCACAAGTGCACCCCCACCACTCACACACATCGCATACACACGTCCTAACATAATCGCATCTTAACACTCACGTTCAACAACTCCATCATCATCCCTTTCGCCTTCACATATATCCACACACAAGAAATCCCCACACACTCACATCTCGAAATCTCCTCTGGTCTTTGCCCTTTTGCTTGCCTCCTTAATTAACAACCCCCTCCATTTGATTATCCCTGAAAGTGAAAGCCTCTCGCGTATTTGCATATTTGATTGGCTCTCAACCTTGTGCACATGCAGACACCATCAGAAGTGGTCAAGTGGGTCACTCTGTCTCTAGGTTACTATTACATACACACATTCCAACTGTTTCCCCCTCCCAGAATCCAACCACCAAGTGTATTAAAACAGCTTAATGCTTTCTTAAACGGAAGGAAACGCAAGGATGTGGAATATGCCATTGGGAGGAAGTCTCTCTTTCCTCAGACCAACTCAAAAGCAAGCTTATCATTCACACACACACACACACACATATGCAAAAAGGTTATTCCTTAAACTCCTAAACTCCTTTTCTTCCCTAACAAAACCACCACGAACTTAACTCCTCATAACTCCCCTTGAAAAACACATTCAGATCTCTTTGATGAATCGGACTTGCACACTTTCAGACAGCTTACACAACTCTACCCGCACAAGTTACTCGGGGAGTGCCTTAAAATTTCATAAATTCCTCAAAGTCAAAAAAGACAAGTTTGAAAGAAACTTCCTCTGACTCAAGAAAGGAATAATTTGCATTTTTAATGATTTTCCACAGACAAACCTAGTCATGCACAATACGCTGAGTGTATCACATTTCCATCCTTCCTTCATTCTTCTTCCATTCAGCCAAACACACACAGATCTCCGAAAAACTTCTGACAATAATCATTTCATTATTAATAAATACAAAAAAACTCTTCCCATCCAACATCCTCACGATCATCTTCTTAAATCTCTTCTCCTTCATTTGCAATCCGAACTCTTCACAAAAAAACTCTCAAAGAAGAATCATCTCCTCAGATTTCCCTTTAAGCAATCTCTGGTCTTTCCAACTTAAAAAAATGACTACACACACACACACACAGTCCGAACGAATTATTAGGCCAGACTAAATCGACTGGGGAGCAAATGTTCTTTCTCTTCTACTTTGTCCACGTTCAGATGTTAAGACGCTCAGATGTTCAGACTTTTGAGACACACAGAGACGTTAGAGAAGGGCTGAGAGATGGTTTTGGGACTGTGTGAGAGGTTCAAACGCTGAGCTCAGATTACCCATTCAGCCCAGGACAAAATAAATTCATATTAAATCTCCAAATTACAACTTAATTCTGGGAGAGTGGGCTACACACTCCTCGGGAAGAAAAATGAAACCCTTTGGAGAAATCTTTTGAGCCAATGTGTCGTGTGTCTTGAGTAGAAGAGGGAGAGGCGGATAAAAGGACCATTTTTCCAGGAGAAAGTACACACCGACCAAGTGGTGGTCTCTCTTTATTCGGAGTTAATAAATGAAAGGGTAGAGGTCTGCTGCCTCCCTCCTCCAAACTTTACTTACTCAACAAAGGAAACAAAGTTGTTAGCTAATTCATTTCTTAATTAGTGTGCTCTCTCTCTCTCTCCCGTTCGTTCCCGGAACAATGGACCTCTGAAAGTCTCCCACTTCGTCTATGCAAACTCTCCTAAGTGAGCAGGTGGAAGTGACGGGACTCAATTTGCAATTGATGATGATTAAGGCTTTCACAGAAGAAGATCTTTGCCTAAGGAGAGCCCGAACACAATAATCCTTAATCTACCGAGTCGACTCTTTCCTTGAGTCACAAATTGAATCTCGTCTCGCCCAATCATCTCTACTGTCAAAGTCATGGGACTCTTCGCAATAAAGATGATCCTCACCCACCTCAACTCTTTCAAAATCCTCTCAAAGAAAAAGTGACCACTTCGGAACCTAATGACCAGAGTATTGTCAAAGTCCGGAAACGCCTGTGGGAACTCCACCACTTGCGTCTCTCGTCTAATTGTCCGGACCCATCTTCGTTATTATCGTCATTAATCATGACAGTCGGCCTATTAATTTCCCTCTCAACAGCAATTGTCTCCTCACAAACCAGATCTGCCAGAAGACCATTATACACTTGTTATGTGATGAGCTATCCACCTGCTCACTTTCTTCAATTGTGCAATCAATGAATGAGTACTATTGAGTACGTGTGGTTTACTACACACTCATCTACTGCAGGTGTGCTGTCTGTGACACACTAAGAGATCCGGTTATCATCAAAACTTTCCTTTTCATTCATACTCCTCAACTCCTCACACATCCCTCTCCTGCCCTTTGACCTTACCAAAAGGTATTACACACTACACCAGCCGTGGCTTGGCCTTACGCCAACAACATCATAGCCCCAGTTGATCCACACAATTAGTCGAAGGCTCCAAAAGGAAGCGGAGAAGGATTTGTTGCTTCCATCTAAATGGAGATCCAAACTCCAATATTGGTTTCCCATCTCATGCATGAACATCACAGAAAAGGGGATCTCATTCCTCATGCATTGGAAACTCTTCCCCACTACTTCTACCCACAGAGACCAATAATGCACCGCGCTTCCGATCGAAAGCAATAAAGAACTCTGGCCTATCCATTCAAAAGAATGTCTCTTAAAAGAACTATTCAATTACAAGTTTCCTCAAAAGAATTTTTATTAATTGTCCGAGGACAAATAAAAAGCCTTCTTGGACAACCGAAACCCAAACTGATGCTTCTACCCAATAAATCCTTAAATAATAAAATACCCCCATTCCCCACCCAACTTTCCACCGGATCACCCAATAAAAGGTGTCATAACCAAACTGCGGTTGCGGTCCTTCTCAGCGGTGGACCTTCCAGTCATTACACACCCTCCTCCAAACTTCGTTGACTTTCATGAGCACACTTCACTCCGTCAAATGATCTCTCCATTCTCTCTGTCTTTCCAGCCGGCACTCTCAGTGTCGTCCAGGGCATCAAATGCTTCCAATGTGGCACTTATATCATCACATCTGTCACCCCGTGTCGTAACCTTACCATCGCAGACTTCAAAGAGTGTCCTTCTGAAAGTACCCATTGCTCCAAGTACTCAGGACCCGCTATGGAAGTCTACGGATGCGAAAAGAACTGCGAAGAGAAAGGTAAGCTTATACCTCATTATGCTCCACTGACCTGTGACCCAATAATCTCCCTCTCTCCATAACCATTCCCTTTTATCCCCCGAGTAACCACAAATCTAATATCCTCCCACATTTGTATGCATACACATAAAACCACTCACCAATTCCTCTTTCACATCTCATGCAAATCATCTTTACTCTTTTACATTCTCCCCTAAAACAGATGATGAGCTAAACACACAAACAAAGTGTATCTCTTTCATCATCCAGCTTAATACTCACAATCCAAAATCTCTTTTTACTTTTCTCCACAATTTACGAGCCTCTCATCCGCCGAACAATATGCATCTCCCATCCACCTTCGTCTTTCCAGCCACTCAAAATTTCATGAAATCTTTTCTCTCCCTCAAAACTCCCTTACACTTCATCTCCACTACAAATTTTATGTCCTCTCCTTACAACTCATAAAACCTCGGGTGTAATAAAGAGAAACCCATAAACCGGAGCATTTATCTTAAAAACTTGTGTCTGTGTGTTCTTTCCAGTTCAAAATTCCTTCGAGATCCATTGCTGTAATGAAGACAGATGCAATGGAGTTCAGGGAGTCGTTCGAAGCAGTTCTGGACTCTTTTTAGGTGTCCTCTTGAGTGCCACGCTCAGTCTCAGCGCGTTCACCTCATCCACAACGTTCCTCCACGTCTAATCACATTAAACCAACCTTTGACCTCTCGCACACCTTCATCACCAGTCATTATCATCATCATCGCTCTCCAGTCTCTCCAGTCTCTCCTGCTTTCACTCCACCACCACCACCACCGACTTAAGATAAGCTCAATTCATCACCACTACCGATGCACATAAATCTCCCAGCTCATCACCATTTCAATTAGACAGACAACTCTATTTTAGGACAAGCCTCACAGATCCTTAATTCTTTGAGTGAGCAATAAATGGAGGATTGACACTGACAGAGTGACACTATGACAGCGACGAGGAAAAATTCTATCCTCACACATTTCAGTTGCACATTTCACCAACACAACCTTTCAATATCGCGTGTATACTTATATTCCAGCCTTTATTCATAAAGCTTTATTCCTTCATACACACACCACTCCCATCCACCACACCCCATTCATCTATCACACCTTTTAATTATCCCCTACAACGCGTCCTTTCCTCATTCGGTGCTACTACTCCGGAGTTATTCTAGGATTACAAACTTTAAAATCATGAATGCGAGAGTGCAACTTGTTCATTGAGTGTGTTTGCATACGTACACACTCGCCTGCATAAGATCATAAGATCATCACTATATATATTTAACCCTGTGCAATTCCCAACAATTTCCTAATCCATACACACCTTAATTCTCCTCACACGACATGATACACTTTAAATTGGTTTCCAATCCACAAGCCATTCAAGAAATTCAATGAATCCACACCAGAAACCTGATCTTCTCCTCAGAACTCGCAAACTCTCTCAGACGTCATTTTAATTACACATAGGAATTCAAAATCATTCATCCTTTCGATTTCATCCATACAGACAACGCAATAAAACATGTAGAAGAGAGCCATACAGTTAGAGTAATAGAAGAGAGGTGTCTAGTACTAAAGATTCATATATGTAGCCACACACACACTTTATAATAATTCTTCCAAGAGAGAAATTGCACAGGACCACATCAACGTGAAGAACTACATCTAAAGTACAACACAGCTATCCTCTCTAGCAAAACAAACGTGTGTGTTACACAAAGTTCTTCCTTCAACTCTTTTTGGTGTGTGTACCAACTTCCTAAAAGTATCTAACTCACTTACTTAAACGACTTAAAGGGCAGTGTGGTGGTGATGAGACAATGAATGAAAGAAAAAGATGAAAGGAAGCCACACAAACAAGTTAATTGCTATTAATTACACTCATATATACACACAGTCGCTATTCCGTAATAGAGTTAACCTACCTACCAAAGTTAAATGCTGTGTGAATGGACGAGAGCAAATGTACAATGATTTACAGTGGCCTCTTCAAAATATACTTTACTTAAAAACAGCAAAAGCCTCGTTTCAAAAGCTCTCTCTCTCTTTTAAAACATTTTAGCCTGTAGAATGTAGCACATATAAATAACTACACAGAGTTACATAATAAAGTAATTACTAACAACTACAACAACCAACCAGGCTCTATCATCATGGCACTCACAAGCCTACAAGAATATATACACAAGTTTACATGAAACCCATGTGTACTTCCGCTAGCCGTGTAGTTTGCTATCATAAAAAGTGAGAGAGAAGTCTTAGCAAATATTCAGTCTTAATAATGACAAGTTATTATTACTCCTATTGCTACTGCTATTAAAACCAGAGTGATTTAACGACGATGATAATAAGAGAAATGTTGCATATACTCTCTCTACGTTGTTGTATACTCAGAATACATTTTCTATAATGAACTAATAATTCACAGACTTAGACTAATAAAAATATGTACCACCAATTAATCATGTGTTTCTCCAGTTTACTTTCAAACTCACTTTATTACTCACTCTGCTTTTAGAGAGATATGCAAAGTTGACGAAAACTTTTGCCATTCTTGATCAATATACATTCACACACACAAACTCACTCTCCAATCTCTTTCTTTACCTTCCTTCCATGAAAACATTAAAAGCCACGGCAGCCATTCTATTAAAACCTTTTCTCGGTATGAAAGTGTACAACTTTCACTTCAACTTACTCATTCATCGACATCTCCTCAACCACTTTCACCCATTACACCCGATTTTTGTTACCTTTCCACATCCTCACAATTGACTTCCTCCACAAATTTTAATTACCTCGAGTTATTATTCCTAGGAATCCCAATCAAATTCAGGGCTTCACATCAAAACTTTCTTAACTTTGTTCAATTTCCAAACCCAAAACCTTCTCGAACTAACGCAAACCCTTCGCCATTCTTTAAGAACTTATACCATCAACTATTTGATTAAAATTTTATTACCTCATACAACAACTCCCGTAATTAATTCTTAATTACGTTATTAATCAAAATACCACATTAGTCAAATCCTCTGTGAATACAGAGTTAATACTTAATAATTATCTTTTTAACACACACACATATACACGCGTACACAGTCGCCTTTTAACTTTTAAAGTTTCAAGTTCTAAATAGCCATATACGTATTGTTACACATGTCTTCTAGCCTCACACCTACAACCAATCTACTGTTCTCTTCCTAATATATCCTAATCAAAACCAACCATCCCTCACACTTTAATCCACGTACCAAACCTGCACAAACTACCAATCCACCATCAACGTGCAAAAAACCCTCTACTCTCTCGCAATTAGCAGTTCTACTCAAAATAGCACAGAAACCTTAATCTCCCTTCCCATGTTTCACTTGTAGTCTCATCGTCATTCCTCACACTGAATCACACATACGTTACATCATTCACTTGCTCATTCCTCATTGAATTCCATTACACAACCATTACTCCTCTTATATATTTCATTGTAGGACAGTTTCCATCATCAATGAGCAATCAATTCTATATTTAATTGTGAATGGTCAACATTTATCCTAACACTGTAAACTCTCCACTCAAAAATATATTTCCACCAACATTCAAACAGAAAAAGTAAACTAACAACTCATGCAAACTGCAACAATTAACATCTCTCACACCTTTTAACTGAGACTTATCAACTTTGTGTATCGCTTAAACGATTCTTACTAATTCACATTTCTTCCTCCTTCTTAATTTAACCCCACAGACACTTTTGTGCTTACACACAATCTCCCATTATCCTGTGTCACTCACTCCTTACTTAATAATACTTTTATTTCCCAGCCAGTTAATTACACAACAATACTCTCTCTACTACTTACTTACCATTTAGATTTAAAGTTACTATAAATTATATAGCCTACCGTAATTATCGTTTAGCCTCTAAGAGTAACACAATCATTAATAATGAATAAAACAGTTTGAATAATAAAGAAAGATCCTATTTGAATAAAAGTCTCTCAGCCAAGTTTCATTGAACCGAAGATTCAATTTGCACACGCATACGAACAACTTTGTATGCAGTCTCATCACTTAAGCTCAAGACTTAGTGGGTCTCATGGTCTCATCATCCTCTTCTAAACTTCAACCAGAGAGACTCTTCTATAATATACAGCCGCAGAAGAATCTAAGTGAGAGAAGTCTAATAGCTTAAACAGTATAATGGTATCCCCATCCTTAAATGATTTATGAAAGGTTCCAAGTTTTTTAAGTCTTATTCTCTCTCTCTCTCCTGCGGTGGCCGCATTTGCATATTTTGCATTGTGTCCTGCATCTCAATGAGTATCAATAAACGTAGGAACCAGCCATTGTACTCTTGTCACTGATCAATAAGATGGCTTCCAAGATAAGTCCGGCGAAGGGTTATCTCGGATGACGACGACGACGAAGGCCCTCAAGGTCCCACACACACACATCATCCTTGGACCATTATTCCCCCCACACTCACTCTCCGTCTCTCTGTTGATTGTTATTGTTGTTCTGGGGATCGCTGAGGAATGTCTGTGCCTCAGGGGCTCCTTCCTCATCATCTGCACACTCAGGTATGCTCACCACATTAACTCACCTGGCCATAATACACTCAACAACATAGGGACAGGTGGAGCTGCCATTTTCTACTCTGCCAGACCCACTTTCATTCTGTAATTCCTCAGCCGTCGACCAAGTCTCACCTCAAGCTCCCTCCCTCCCCAACCCACACTCCATAAGTGCCAATAATAAGGTCTCTTTCGGGTCCTTCCAGGACATGAGGGGCATCAACGAGTCCCACTACGGTAAGCGAGTCTCACTTTCCCTCCCGGAGTACCTCTCCAGTGATTCAGTGTTCCAGTGACATCCCCTCACTCTCTCTCTACCCGATACACACAGTCTCCTTACAAATCCATGTACAAACACACACGCCACACACAATCCTTATCACTTCCTTCTTATCTACACACCAAGATAACAAGACCTTTCCACACACATACATACACACACACCGAAACCGAATGTTAAAGGAACATTCTCTCACTTCACACCTCGGACTCCCAGCCTTCTGTCATAATTTGTCTTGTGTGCTCTCGTGAACGTGAATTCGGGTTTGTGTCACAATCTCTTAACTTCTCGTGTAGGAACTTTCCAGCATCCGTAAGCCCAACAAATTCCTACTTTCCACCGTCTCTCTGGGGTCAGTTTCCTCAGCCACTCCCTCCCTCTTCTTCCTTTTTAGCCCTCTACATTAAATCACATTCACGAATCAAATGTGCCATGGCACACAAAAAGAACGAGTACAAACATTCAACATTTTTTCCTTAGAACAAAAAGCTCTCCAGCAGACTGTTAGATTCAGACCAAACGCTTGAGAGCATTTTTACGAGATACTTTAACAGATCTCCAGGATTGCCAACATTTCTTTTTTCCACCACCACCTTCCCTTCCCCCCTGAATCCAGACTTTTAGCCTCTCTCTCTCTCCCCACGTTACACAGAGATTTAGATTTAATTTCATGGTCAAAGCTTATCTAAAGTATTACGTGACATTGTGTGTCTTATCAAGGTGTGTGTTTTATTGCAAAAGCCTGTTGTAGCAAAACCCATTCCGATCCCTCTCCATTACCTCACCCTTATTTATAGACCCTGTCATTATTTCCCAACGATATTTTCCCATCGCTCCTCCGTTCCCTTATCATCGTAGTCCGTCATTCCATTCCTCGCCTTATCTCACCCAAGTCCTGTATGTGTGTGGATCTAATATGACCATCACACAAGTTTCCTATCCGTATCTCTCTCCAACATGTTTTACGTGTCTTCAGCACAAAAGACTATTTAAACTGTTAGCACACCAAATGCCAGAGATACACGGCAAGAGAAGTAATTGACACATACACACACACTACTACAGATAATTATCGATCCCAATTTATTCTCGGACGCGTTCACACTCCTAAACTCTACTAAACTTCCAATCAACCCAAGTTCAACATGATAACAGCGAAAAAATACAAATTGCTATTTCCCCATCCCTCTTTCAATTTCTCTGTAATAATAAGCGAACGTGGAAATCATTAGAGACTCCCTTGGCTTCTTTCCTATACACACACGTCAACTCGGGTCTAAAAAATCGGGAAGCCGTACCAACTAGTAAATCACTGAAATACTACTGACTACTACTGACTCCTCACACTCTCACATGGCATTTGATTGGCAAGGAAGAAGGCAGGAGCAGCAAGCAGTGGGAAGAAAGCACAAGCCAAGCGAAAGTTGAGGGCTTAATTTTTTTGATATCACTTGAGCTTTGATCTCCTCTTTTTCTCTCTCTGAATTTTTTGAGGCAGAAAGGTAGAGAGAAAAAGAGAAGGTCGGGAATCTCTCCAGGATTTGAGGGATTAGTTGGAAACAGACATTAATTGAAGAGCCGAAGGGAGTCTTTAGTAGTCTTAGTAGTCAACGCATGTGGTTATTTTGTATTGTAGTTGCAGTTTGATTCATCGTGTGAGCTGCAACCCAACCCAACAACACATACAATTGTTTAGCCTTTCAAAGAGAGAATTTATGACAACTGTCTCGGGGTTGTCGGGTATACACAACTTGGTAACAATTCATTTCCTCCTTTTTTTCTCCCGAGGAATTGAGACGAACGGGAGGAGGCTATCCTTCCTTTCCCTCAGATCCGAATCATAATTCACTTTCAGCTCAATTAAATCCTTTACAAAGGATAGGCTTACCACTGGATAAAAAGAACGAGGGGATAGTAACATTAGGAACTAAGATATAAATTCGTATATTCTAAAGCACCAGAGAGTCCCCACCGACAACAATGCTACTTACACACACAGAACAACCGCTACCACACTTTATAACTTCTTTTGGCCCCAGAACACCTTTTCACGAGTTTCACATGTCATCTTTGGAAAGAGAAACTTGTTTCCATATTTATAATGCCCCACAAACATGTGAGAGTCCTTTTTCGGATCCTCCGAGGGGGTTAATAGAAAGGAGACCGGAGATTGAATCCACTTTAAAGATAAAAGCTCACACATAATGAGAATCCGGAATGTTGACATCCTCTCTGTCTTTCAGATGAGCAAAGTATGTTCTCGTCCTCAGACATGGAAGGAAGCTTAGTAGGCCACCATCACCACATGCCTGGATCCTCAGGACAAAATGGACAGGGAAACGTCTACGAAGTGGAACACCTCGCCACATTCCAACTGTCCGAGGAACTTAACGTCCCTTCTGACGGAATGAAGCGTCTCCTCCACATGGAGAAGAACGGCTTTGGCATTTGGAGTCAGAAAATGCGACTTCGCCTTGAGAACAGATACATTGTCATCCTCGACTTTGAGAATGGAGTAAGTTCATTTTTACAACTCAAGGGGAATTCATTTGGAAAGGAATGCTCCAACATCCCTTGCATCTTGATCATCCACCCAATATGAATTCCTTCACACACACCATATGGCCCTTCACGTTAATTCCATTTGCATAATACAATTTGCAGAATATTTAAATTACTCGGATTATTGGTCGGAGGGCACAAGAGGATCAGACCAAAGACTGCCAAGTGTGAACGGAATATGTAAATCCGTCAAACGCCTCCCTAGGCCAATTTTTATCTCCTTGCCGTTCACATTGTCTTTCCTCAGGGTGTCCACCAGTGACACTTCCATACTTATACATATTTGCTGCATTCCCACTCACTACTGAAGCTGTACAAGTACACACACAAGTACATAGACTCTCAATACTAGTTCTACCAGGTAGTCATCATGTTTAGCGTGAAGCAAGAACCTCACTTTCAGTCTAAACCAAAGGTTGCCAGACGAAGGTGATTAAAAGTGAAAGTGTGGATGTTGTCGTTACGCATGGTTGGGAGGATTAGCTAATAATCTAAAGTCTTCCTCGTTGATTTAATGTATTACACCTTTGCACATGCAGCAGAGAGGCTCTCTATAAAGTATCCCCCTCTGTAGTATTCTACCATCCCTCCTCCAACCTATACAGCAACTGTCACTTCCTTTATGACTTATCAGGAACCTATCTTTGTTCCCATTGTAATCTCTAATGGCCATATTCCTTCAGTCACATACCTTTTGTTTCCGCACTTTGTACTAATTAATTGGCTTATCTTCCTACACTCACAAAATTCACAGTAGAGAGACCATTTTGGCTCCTTTAAACCTACGATACGCTCACTTACCTTAAAAGTAGAGAATTGTAGAGATACCTTCCCTCACTACTGACTTAGTTGGCCCAGCTCCCGTCCAAATATCTCTTGCCTTATCATTTACTACTCTACATCCAAATACTCACTTGATGAAAAACCTGCCAGCCTGTCAAATTACAACCACCAACACACATTCAGCCAGCCTTGCACATCTCTCTCCCTTCCCTCCTGCGTCAAAAAACGCTGAAGAGTCTAAAATTTTTAATTATCTCTTTGTGTCGGGAATCGACGGTTGTTCGAAATAATGACGTGCTGTGAAGGACACAACTTGGGGGTTAACTTTTAGTCGCTTG
>JAQGAB010000309.1:0-31219 GCA_034696565.1 Isotomurus graminis | reverse complement strand
TAAAATTATCCCACCTACTGTGTCATAAATAGTTTCATGCTTTAGATCTCTAGTATTATTCGATTAAAACTTTTATATTTATTACGCAAGAGACCACAAGAAGCTGAGGATGTATTAAAATTTCATTGCTAGTGTATTTGTGGCGTCCTTCCTTGCTGTTGTGTGCAATCAGTGTAAAGATTGAAACACAATACTTCATGCAATTCGTGTCAGTTACTGGAAATTCTCGACCATTGTGGCAAAAGTTGTTGTAAACATAGTATTTTTATTTCCTCAAACAATAACGTTAAGTTGTAACTAGGTCCTTTACCAGTAGTTCTAGTAAGTAGTATTTTTGCTCCAACATTTATACCACATTGCCACGTATTTAAATTACAAGTGGGCAATACCCAATATTCTTAACTTATTCAAAATGTTACACGCAATAAACGTAACTGTAATAGGTAATTAAAGAAGAATTGTCGGTTTTGGAGGTATGACTCGTATGACTAAAAACTAAAATGGTAAAATAGCATTGGTCACATAAATATTCATAGCCATTAGGTGTTACTAGGTATGCACTATAACATTGAAGCCTGTCTGCTACTCCTATCTACTGACAGGTTGTTTGTTGACTAGAAGTTGGTTTCCAGAGTATGGTTCAAGTGCTTTGTTACAAGCGGAGTTTCCAGTTCCAATGATCAAAAACAGAGATGAGATGATGTCATGCAAAAGAATAAATCTTTTTTCTTCGTTCTGTAGAAGATATTAAGCCACCGTGGTAAAATAATCATAATTGTTACAGAGGCAAGGGAGAAGGGAGGGGAAATCATTATGCAGTTTGAAGAGGCACAAGCGGTTAGCAACAAGGATGAGTTGAATGATGTAATGCATTCGAAAAATAGATTGTTACATTCACACACGCCTTTCGTTCGCTGTTGCCTGTGTGCCATGAATATAATATGTTTTCTCATCAAGTCATCAGTGGGCTACGGATTAAGATAAAACACATATAATTTTGTTTTTGTACACTACTATTCACTGTACAATCAAGACTAGCTTGACTTAAATGAACTTGATTGATGCCGTGCAAATGTTGCCATTCCTAAAAAAACTCGAAGTATGATTAGTCTGTCATGTTTGCAATGGTACAACTTGATATTGTCACAAAGAACGTTATTTGAAATTGGATGCTTAATATTTGATGAGAGAATCTCTACAACTCTGGGTTTGTTCTAAACAAGGTGAGCTCATGATTTGGTTCTTTCTGTTTGAACAAAATGAGAAACTGAGAAACATTAAAGTGAGCCTAAGTTCTCACCTCACGTACTATGGTGAGATTTGTGTTATCCAGCGGATTGAAAGTCTAAGGAAAGATTAGTGTAAGAAAGTTTGATGCAAAGAAATCGTGAGGTACAGCTGATTTGTATTCCATGTATTGATACCCTGACACAGCTTTTTCCTTGGGATTTCATCTGACGATGATGATATAATTCAACTGTGTACCATGGTTCGATCTTCTTTATAGGTCGCTACAGACTATGTACACTGTACACTGGTACTGCAACTCCAAACTTGTTTTTTACATCTTTTTACTTCTCTCTGATAGTTCCCAAAGCTTTGGCTGGTGTGTACATGCTGCTGGATGGTTAAGGCTAGGTTCGTTCATGGTTGTTGCTTATGTGTAGGGAGAAGATTGCATTTGATGCAGTGTATATGAAGATGGTATAAGTTTTATTCTGCTGAAGTTGCATATTGGATGATGTATATATATAAGGTAGAGAGAAGTAGAGAGTCAGAAAGAGATGGGCACATGTGTGGTAGTGTGGTGAGAGATTATTATAGACTGGATGGAAGAGTTGAGGTGAAGAAAGAAAGGGTAAAGTCAGCTCTTCCTTGTTCAGCCTTCTCAGTACAGCAGAAGCAGAGGAGAGGATAAGAACACTTTATTCAGTTGGTCTTTTAATAAATAGCAAGCTTTCCTATTACTAGATATATAAAAAACATATATGTATAGAAAGTTAAGTATCACTCAGTTTAAGACAAACGAGAATTAAGTAACCGAGGAAAACTGTACTCATCATCGTATATTTTATTGATTTACATAAATGCACGAGTTTCTGTAACCTGTACCTTGACAAGAGTCACATTTTATTTGTATAAAATTCTTGGAAGTATCTGTTTGCCAGGCTAATTACTCTTTCATAGAATATAAACTGGTCGCTCTCCATATCCATCTCTGCTGTCTGATAAGTTTAAGTAGACTGACGGGAGTCTCATTCAGAGATTCCGTAAACAATCGTACTTTCATTAAGTCAAACGAAAGACTTGAGAGTGACTAATCGATTAAATTGTGTTATCAATGTTGACTTGTACACTGCTTCGCAAGTCATTGTGTATTAACTTTCGTGATTAAATATATTATGACTCCTTATCTCAATTGAGAGTATGCAGTGGCAGTCTCTCTCATGTCCGTGTATAGATTATTAAAGCAATAGAACTGAGCGTCTGAGCGAGTTACATTTCATTCTGCCGTGATCTTCCGAACTGTGAACTTTAAGTTTAGTTTCCCTGAGTTGATAGAAGGGGATTTGTTTTGTGGTTGGATTGTAGAACTGAATATCGAAATTGAGATTCCATGAAGTGGGCCTTCCGATTATTTATTATTCATCCTGAAATTCATTATCACGCTATACAACCATTACGATTCCATTATTTACCGGCTGCCGTATTCTGATTGTCTTCTGATCAATTAAATTGATTCTTTCACTGCTGAATTGCCTTTATTCCCACGGTAAAATGGTTATAGCTGCAAGTGAAGAGGACATTTCGTATTCTCAGTCATCGTGCTCTCGGTCTCGAAGTGTGAGCTCCACTAATACAAATAGCAGTGGAAGTGGTATCATGTCATCAATGTCAGCATCAATTGCAATTAGTGACAAAGTAAGAAGTGGTCATCATTCTACAAGTTCAAAAATTACTACAGGGATCTCATCCTCATTGCCATCGTCTTTGAGAGACTCTTCTATAAACTTCGGAGACAAATTCGCTAGCATAGGAGGATTCTTAATAAACTCTTTCGAGAGAAGAAGTAAAGACTGGGAAGAGCACAGTAACCACCAACAGACCCGGAATCGATGGGTGGATGAAGATAATAAAAGCAATAACCGTAGTTCTGCATTAGAAGAACAAGCTGGAAATCCTCCAGGACCAATGGTAGGAATGGAACTTGATGGCAAAGTTGATCAGAGAAGCAGGAGTATCAGTGATTGCTCGTCCAGATCAGTTAATTCCGGTGAAGTCAACAGCACTGTTGTTGGAGATGTTGGATGCAAAGGTAGTCATTCGGATTACCAAGGGGTTGTGGTAATGGACCTGTCAAATGACACAAGCATAGTTTCAAGTAATAGTCGATATAGGAAGTGTTCGTATAGTCCCGATGGCTGTGACTTACCTCCACATCTTAGTGAGTTGGACCATAACGTGCTGGCTATTTTGAATCGCTGTGATCCTCAGAGAGTTCGAAAATGCTATAGTTGCGGGTACGATAACACTGAGAAATTCGAGAGGCAGCAGCAAGCTTTTCGATTTGAAAGCGGACATTATGGATACCGGAATAATGTTGGCTATGAAACTTTGAATCCTGGTTATGGTTGTGGTTATAATCACCAAGGAGGACCGCAAAGTCCGTCGTATGCATCTGCAAGACAAGAGCCACTGGGATCTTGGAATTACAACGATTATAACACTGGGTACTTTGGTGGTGGTAATCAGCCCGGAGGAAGTTATTATAATCAGAACTACCAAGGAGTGACGAACAATTGTTCTAATGACTTGAGTATGGATAGCAGACGAAGGCTTAATAGTGACGGTGCTGTTAGTAATGACTCCGATGCTGTGAATGCAATGGATGAGGATGAAGTATTTACATTTGATGTAAGTTTCTTGAAAATTGATTTTTAATTCACGCAGTATGAAGTCTGAAACTGGATTCCTTTTATTGTGGAAACCATTAAAAAGGAAAATCATTCTCCCTATAGGAATTTCTATTTGAGTCATAGGCAAACTGTTGTATTAAAAGAACAACTGTGTGTTTGGCTATGTATAGCTTGTTTATACATGGCCCCCTTATATAGACTTTATTGTACTTGCTACTACTTCTGTTGTTGCATGCAGGTAGAGTTTAAAAGATTGATTAGATCGTATTGTTTCCGGTTCATTGGTCATATTCTCTGAGTTGTTACCAAAAGGTACTGGAAACTCGAATATAGGCTATACACCTACAGCCATACGAACGATAAGGTGTTTGCTTGTGTGTAGACTATACACAGCACTTAAACATTTAAACGGAGTAGACATTCTGACTCCGTGAGTAAACCTCCTTTCTTTCAACACTAAACACCACACACAGATGAGAATGTAGCGTGGTTGAGACTATGCAAACTGAGCTATTAGTATTGAAGTAAGTACAAGTAAACCTTTACTCATAACATTTTTTTGCCGGCCGGCTTGCCACGAAATGGCATGCATGACATGAAAAGTTAATGGAAGGTTAGATGCCAGTGATGATGTGGTATAGGAGAAAGGTTGAATTCGTAAGGAAAACTTTGGTTAGTAACAGGTATGAACGGAAAGACACACTGCTGGGTTGATCGATACAACATAACGCAACATTTAGGGTATACCTAGTATGAATCGATATTGTGTACGTATAAGAGATTATTTTACTTGTTACTTCGGGCTTTTTCTAAGATAATGAGTTTCTGAGTAAGATGAGAAAAACTGATTAGCGCGGGATATTATCTTACTCTATTAATTAAAGTAGAAGTAATCTTTTTTGTACTTAGCTGCTGTATAAAGTAATTTATAGGTACGCACTATACACTTCATTTCAGCAACTCATGAACCGATCGATTTAGTAGATGTTTGAAAGCTGGACATGAGGAAGTTCTTCGAGACATGCATTATTGCTGAGACTGAAATAATAAATACGAGAAGTGGTACTGAGGCAGAAAGAAAAATGGAAATCGATCAGAGATCCATATCTGTGTCCAATAGAGAAGCCTGTAGAGCATCATGCCATACCCGAGATCAGTGAGCAAGGAATATAAAATTTTTGGGGGTAGGAAAACTTCTATAGTAGAGCACAGGCTAAGTTTGATTTCAAATCTTATTTTTAAACTGTGACTTTCGAATTACCCATCACATTCGAAAAGCTAAAAGCTCGATAAGTTTCCTATCTTTGCTTCTTGTTTTGAAACGCTAATCACTTGCTTCTTCGATTTCACAGCCAGATCTCTATTTCAGGAGCTTGGAGTAGTGCATGTGGTATATGGTTATAAATTAATTGGTAGGTCGTGCAGTACGTGCCGTTGTTATGTATAGTCACATCATTGTATGCTCTGTATAATTTATAGCTAATAATAGAAGGAACCCAGTGGATTCGAGTCTTCGCAAGGTTCCTATGTAAGAAACAAGTATACGAGTTTTTCTCCAACTTTCACTTTTCCTGTCCTCTTGCCTCAGTTTATGTGCACAAGAACGGCTCGGAAACTCGAAGCCTGACTCATACTCCGGCTGAGCAAGTTTTGGATAGCAACTGGGGCTAGAAGCTAGAACCCCGTCGTATTTATGAGTTCGTATTATAGAACTACACACAATGTAGATTATGATGTAGCAAGGAATTGAAACCGGAAACCAAGAATACTTTTTGTGCCTGACACGAATTAGTAAATCATAATACCCTGCCTGGTAACGAAAGAGCTGCTTTAGAAAAAGTTTGATGTGAGATGTACATGTACCTACGAATAATGTCAGCTACAATGACACCAGGATCACCGACATATGAAGTTAAGAACGGAAGCATGCATATAGGTACTTGGTTCACAAGTACATACGAGGCTATCGCTATATATTCAATCGATTACCGATACGTTAATAATTAACTTTTAACAATAAAAGTAAAAGAGTTTTGGACTCTGATATCTGTTCAGTGTATTTGTAGTGGTTGGATTTTGGATTGTGTGAACTGATATGTATTCACACTCACACTGATAATAAACTTGCCCACCTTGCAGTATGCAGGATGTGCAAACTGAAATAGTTCTGGTGAACACTAATTAATACGCCACGACATGACTGTCAATGGTTATTTTAGAATACTTGGGGTTTTACGTGAGAAATTCATTATTCATTCAGGGTTTGATAATTGCAAAGCGAAACCTACTAAATAACTCGTAACACTTCTGTATATATATGCAAGTCGTAGCCTAGTTATGAAGACCTTGGCTGAGTGGTAAGGTTTCAAAAGGGCGGAGACAATTCATAGAAATTTGAAACGATGTAAAATTCCAAAGAATTTAATTTCACTTCGTTACACTTTATATGAAAATGAAGACGTCGTTGTATCAGTATCAAAAACACGGCTGAAGTTTTTAGAATGTTAGCAGGTCAAAATTGAGACTTGTCTGCTGAAATTATGGGCAAAATCTAAATGTAAATCAATATTATTTAGCTGTGGACATAACCTTGGCTGATAATGTTTGACTTACTTTACACTGAGCACCATTGTGAAATTAATTTCTACCAAACAACAAAAGCATGCCACTCATGTGGCTTTTTTGTAACGACGGCCAGAGAAAGTATTCATATACGGCTTTCTATCGTGTAGATATAATGATAGTAATAACATCATTATGAATGCACGAAGTAATCAGTTCTGTTGCTGCTATAATTTAGAGTTAAAAATAAAAGATAAAAAATACAGAAAAATTTGGGTTTACGACTCTTCAGACTTTGAATAAGCATCGACCAGTTGATGCATGGAGGACCAATTAGTTAATTTTATCAGTTAAGTGGCTGAATGTATGTAAGGCTAAAATAAAGCGTGTAGATTGCTGGTCGAAATAAAAGGGTTTCTTTGTAAGAAGAGTGTGGCTCAGAGACGCGTTTCGTAAGGAAGAGGCAGAACATGGATGGCTGCATTCATCCTTTGAATTGAATCTCAAAAATTAGCTTAACTCGTTAAACGGTTGTTTTATTTACTTGAGTTAAGTGTGTAACGAAAGGATTGTTCATTAATATCAGTAACTTCAAGGAAGATAGCCTTGTTGCTAAATGCCTACATGCGTTACATGAAAGAACAATTATTTATACAGCACTTATCAATGTGTGCAACACGAGAAGCGTAATTGACCGATTAAACTGGTGTACAGTTGTTTAATTGTGCATGTAACATTTTGTGTAGGCAAACTGAGAGCAGCTGGAGTTAGGATTAATAATTATAATTGAGCACTAACTAAAAATACATGAAACGAATGTGGAATGTTTGGGATCATTACAGGAAAAAACTAAGCTATCACATTGAATTCGCTGAGTATTTGGGATATGTCACAGATTGTAAATGTGTATTTATTATTATTGTTTGTAATGTGTCTTTTAGTATATGCTATTTCAATAAATAAAATTGTTTTTTGGTTTATTCCGCAGGCAAGGCTATTATCAGAAGCCTTTTTATCATCTGGACGGATTGACCACTCGATTCAATTAATGGCTTTCCATCCTAACTACTTGGAGATATTTTTGAAGACACACCACTTTCTTATGCGCGGAGATGGACCACTTCCTTACACTCTTAGGATTTACATTTCCATCATGGTAAGCCAAGTCTTTTAAAGATTGTTCGTGTATTTGGATATTCTCGCTTTCTTGCTTTGATATTATAAAAGAACACCAGTACGTTAGTGTCTTTATCAGCTAGCAATTTTGATGTGCTTAATTACTTTTGTTTGTAACTCGTTAAACACTGACTTATGTATTTAACTATCACATTTAAGTTAGTTGTATACTTAATGTACATTAAACTCATGTCATAGCACACCATTTAAAATGGTTACAGTGCGCTCGTAAAACCTGCTATCATTCGGCATGCTCAAGTTGAATACTTTTATTACGAGGTGATTGATTTATAAGATAGTGTCCCAAGTTAAAAGTTCAAGTGTAATCCTGTGCACCTATTGCTACTGGCTTTACTAGTAGATTTAAAACTGCGTCATGTGTTGGAATAGTAATTTAATATTCCTCTTGAAAAGTGACAAAGTTAAATTTGCTGCAGTGTTCAATATCTATGATTCAGTAGTACATTAGTATTATTAGTAGGACATAACTCAGAACATCATTACTATCAGCACATGGAGTCTTGTGTGGCATACTTAATCATTCTATTTCCTGTACCGCTTGCGGATTGTATCATAATCGAGTTCCACTGGCATTAACTACCCACATTGAATCCTTCGTATTAGCAGATCGCATATATACGATTGATTGGTGTGCATTATACTTGTAGATCATATATAATATTTCAATGTAGATATCGACACACGGTATATGTGAGGATTGCTGACAAACTGAAACTGGATTTATTATCTAAAACAAAATGTGAAAAAATTAGTCCAAAAAAATTATCGAGTGGAAGAGACGATATGTAAGGAATCAGACATCCCATAGACATGTCCTTACTAATGATCCGAAGCTAGTATTCGAGAAAAGGAAGGTGTTTATTGTATACAAAGAAATCATTTATTCTTTATGAAGTAGGGTAATGAAATGAGAGGAAAGCTGTTTCTGTTTGAGAAATTTGAGATATGCAAAATGCAAGTAACTCATTCGGCATGATTGATTATGCTTAATTGCAATTGCAACTGGGAAATGGGAATGTACTTTGGGTAGTAAGTGTGGCAAGCAAGTCAGTAGGAAAGTAGGAATACACTGACAACTAACTGGTGATTGTTAGTCTGGTTTCGTTAGTCAATTTTTATTTACAGCAAGTCGTAGTGAAGTGGGATTGGTTAAATTTTTTATTTCGAATTCAATAATAAATTGGTTCATTGCCCAGGTGGTTTTAATCGATTTGTTGTTGTATGTTGTGCTTAGACAGTAGTCTTCAAGAACTTGTTTCACATAATGAATTATATTTTACAGGTGTTCGTTTACTTCAATGTTTTCATCATTTAGTACCTGTTTTAGAAAAAGTTAGGTTTTAAGCCAACTGTGGGATTGGACGGAGAAAATGCTGTCCTAAATATAATAGTCTAACAATGGTACGGTGTGTCACTTAATCATCTCTAATCTCTCAGAAGATGTAAAATCAAGTTATGGGTATAACTAAAGTCCAAAAATTCAAAATGTCCAAGCTACAAGCTGTTTAATCTGTTGTATATTAACATGTCCTGTTACACATCAGTCCATAACTGCAATTTTTGAACTAACTAACTAACCTTATCAAATATATAATAATATTTATGATTTTACATTTAGTTTAAGAACAGTTACAAAAGTTTATTTAAGGAAAACACTTTTTACCACACAATTAATCTGTCGTGGCAGATTTTGTGCTCGCTAAGTTTTAATAAGCTCTAGTCCATCCAGCTACTATTGGATATTTATTGGGATTTCAAGTGTAAAGATTAATGCTTTACGTAAGCCAATAATCAGGATGGTTATCTGTGGGTAAAACTTAGTGTAGTTTAGCTTAGACATCTAATTCCTTGACTCACGCGATAACATCAATCATAGGTTCAACTTTTACGTAAAAAAGGATTGAGGTGGAGTAGGAGTTGTATTTGGATTTTGGGATGGGACTTTGGGTTACTGTTAATTTAAGGGGAATGTTCTTTGGCAGTAAAAACCTGATGGATTCGCTTAATTGACTAAAACCATCGTGTGTCCGAGTTAAATTGCAAAGCACAGCGTGTTGTATATTATGCTGCAGTTCGTTGGTTATTATCAGTCTTTTCGTGCATACATCGCAAGATTTAAAAAAATGCATGTGTATTTCGATTTGTGGAAATTTAGGAAAGGTGCAATTTTGGAAAAAATTAGAGCGGTTAGTGGCTAGTTTTGGCAAAAAATGTTACATTTTCATGCAACTGACTGATTCTTCTAATACTGGCAACTGTTGGTACTCTGTTCGCAGTTTCTCTAACCGTGCAGCATTATTACTTTGATTGTTCGTAGTAATTATTGAAATTGTTTCTTTTTCATGCCATATTCCCATCCTGTGGATTTCGATCTCTGCTCTGTTTCCGTCTATTATTGTTTATTATGAGTTGTGCTACATGTGAGGTAAATTGTTTTGTGTGTGTAATAAAAGAATATTATATTAGCATGTCTGAGTCTAAGAATGGTCTAGACCATAACAAGACTATATGGAACATTTGTACATAATCATTATTGTGTGAGGAAGGTTGAATAATTTGTGAAAAGAGGATGTTGTAGAATTTATAATGGAGTTTCGTATGATGACCTTACAGTGGTGCGAGATTGTTGTTATTTGCACCTTCAAATCTTTGCAGTAATGTTCACTTACGTGGTTGATGTGTGCATCAAGTTATCGTAGAGTCATCACACGGCGCACGGGGAGTGGCAGAGTGTATCTGTTCAAGTATTTTGTTAAGAGAAGTTGTTGAACAAGATGATAACCTTTTGCTCTTTAGTTCTCTGATAGTAACTTGTAAGGTAATTCATAAGATGAAAGGTGTTTAGTACCAGAGGGTTCTACTTAAATATGCTGATTATTTCAGGTTGAATTTGGACAGTACTCGTGTTTCATGTTATGAAAATATTCATTAGTTCATTTTGACAGGCTGCATTTTAAAATTCGATGATTTACTAGTAGTATAGTTTTTAGTATTTATATATTAGAGTTATAATAATTAAAGTATCTTGGGAAATGTAACATTTTCAATTAAGATTTTGACGAAATTCTCTTTATATCTATGTTGAATGCTGCTGAGTAGACCTTATGAGGTTAAAGGAAGTGGAGGCGTATCTTAAAAGTTCATTGTATTATTGAATTTCTGATTAAGCCAAAGAATTAACACACGCCATAAGTGTCTGTGCTGTGATGATAGTGTAACATTTCAACAAATATTAATTATTATTTACAGTTTACAAGTATTCAGGGGTTCTTTACATGTTTGGAACTTTTTATATTGAATTATCCGATAATCGATGGTTACGGTTGTTTATTATGTGTGATATTAGAATAGAGGAGTATGGCACTAAAGCGAATGTTGGTAGCAATAAATTTTAGCTAAAGTTGAAGAAACAATTGCATTTTCTGACGTAAATTGTTAAGCCTGTAAGGATCGATAATAATGCCATGCAAGCCTTTCAATCCCGAAGAACTCAGGGCAAAAAGTCAAACAATCGGTGGAAATCTAGAAACTGGGAGTAAAAAATGGGAGAGATAAACACAGCCATCATTATCTTAGGCTATATTTTATCTAATGATATACATCACCAGGCAATGTGCAATGGTAGAGTTCGTAGTTTCAATGTACTAAATTGCAATTGAATTGTTGAGGTCGTGGATGCAAAAGGTCTTGAGGGAGACGGACTTGCACAAAAATTGGCCTCAGGCCTCAGGTTACAGCATTTCGTGTTTGATTCTTTGGAACTTGCACAGTTCATTGCTTTATCAAAAATAATTATTATGTGAATAAGTGAACGAGTTTAGGTTGTTTTGCTGTTCCAAAGCTAGTATGTGAGTAAGAATAATGGCATAGACCGTTTTTCATTCGTGTGGGTATTGTTGTTCTTCTATTTTCTTGTCAGAGTTGCTAGTGAGATATAGAAAATATTTAGAACATCGTACGATGTTCACTGAAGCTTGTGTGCATTTTGTGTGCAAATAGAGAACAATTGATTCTCTTCATTTGCATAATTGCAATTTTGCTCAAGTCACAAGTGGCTGAAGAGTGCTTTCATTTAGTATAAGGAACAATTTAACTAAAAGAGACGGGTTACGTTGGATGTGGACTGTGGATATTGTGGACGGATGCATAAATTTATGTGTAGTCAGTGTGTTATTATTTTACGCTTCGTTAATGGGAAGAGACTGCATTTTACAGGCTGGCTCAATAATTAACTTTTATAGTATCCGGCTTATCAGGTTTTTGTTTTAATGTAAAGTTTACACCGACTAAGACATGTGTGTGTGTGCGAACTACATAAAACATAGAAGTATGGACGAGATGCTTTAGCTGTCGTAGTGTCGTAAATTTACATTTTTATAACATATTATACAGAATGCACTTTTGACTTATTGACTTGTGAAATCGTTGCTTTATAATTTATACTTTCTCTGATTTAATGTAGGTGGTAATTAAAAGTATGATGGTAGGTGCTAAAGTTACGATTCGAGATTCTTATTTTATTGATTACTCAATGAGTCACAGGTGTTATTTGTACTTCGTGTGGAACAGGTATCGTGAGGTTTTAGTTTTGAGTGCTTATTGTAATAATATAAGAGCTTCTTAATACCTTGCGTGAGTATATTATTATTTTCCGAGTTGGCATGTAATTGTGTGTTTATTCAAGTATGAAGCCTTTCCGTACATCCTTTAGATAACACTGGGAGGTGTAAATATGGCATACACATATGAATGTATATATGATGTTGCGGAAAGTTTTTAGAACTTGAAAGATCAAGGTCTTCTGGTAAGACTGGGATAACAGTGGGATTTCTATTATATTATTATTTTGATGATGAAACCGAGTGGGTGAAAGAAGTTGGGATGATATGAGCTTATGCTAGGCATGCAAAAGGAAATTGGAAAATATTTTTCTCAAGTGCAGTGATGTGGCTGTTTTTCTTCCCTAATGATTTTTGTTGTTGTATTATATGAAGTGGAGAACTTTTCCCTGCGGTCTTTTAGCAGAAAAGTTTTGAAAGAGAATAAAGAAGGAACTTGAGCAGAAATCATTTAGATACCGGAAATTAGTTCGAAAGATTCTGACGATCTTTGTTCCACGTATTTTACAAGGTCATGAAACATATTCCTGTCGGAAACAGTCGGTCATACTTTTTACTCCTGGACCCTGGGTATATTTATTTGATGTATGTATTGCATGCTAGCGGGTTCATATGTAGTGGACTGTGACTGTACCAGACTTCTATGAACTGTCGTCCAATCAAAATTTCACTGTGAGTATGCGTGAAGTAATACATTTTAAACATGGGAATAATGTTAAATCGTGAGATTGCAGAACTTTAGCATATCATTGTTTCGACATGTTCATGATGACGAACCTTAATCAATAGTAAAGTGAGACGATTTTATTTGGCTGCATCCATATTGAGTTATGCAGTAGAGGGTCGGGGAACCGTTAAAATCAAATTCAGAGATTCGAATCAATAAATTCCAGCTAGTGAAGCACAGGATCGGTTCAAAGATACAATATATCTTATGCGTACATGTCTCCAGGAATATTTTAGTATTTTATTATGTTGCATTGATACTGAGACTGAGGTTGAATAAAATGAATATACTTGCACAAAAGTGAAGCACTAAAATTCAGTTTAGTTAAGTTCATTGCATCTCTATTATTCTGTGCCAACTACCGACCGATTGTGTCCTGTAACTCTGATATAGACAGTCAGCAGCTAAAATCCAAATCTGAGCAGCCGATCGATATTTATGTTACAGAACAGTTGAAACTGAATTACTAAACAAAGCTCCCCAGTTTATAAAAAAGAAGCATTAGAAAATACATAACCATACTAGTGTAAGACTGTCCCAGACAAAAAAATTCTGGTTTATATATTCCATCATAAATGAGGAGTTTTGTAAGTTAGTTTCGTCTTGAGCATAAAATGAATTCAGTCTTTCAGGTTTGGTTGAGCATTTCTTTGCCATGAGTAAGGTTGGTAGTTTGAAACTTGGAAGTAAAGACTCAGATGAATTTTTATAGCCTTGTTTTTGTTGCTCAATCCACCTTTCCGTTTTCCTAGCCATTCGTTCCGGATCTTTTATTCATGTTGGGTGCGTGGGCGAAAGTATATGAGGCATGAATACCAAAGGATTTATGGAGTTTTATCACCGTTCGAGTTATTGAAATGACATTGAACGAACTGTCAACTTATATTCTCCTTGCTACTTGGGTCTGAGTTACGTGAGAGTATGTGACGTTATGATAAAACTCTTAATTGGATTTTTCTGCTTAAAAATACGGATTCATGCGAGTGTTCATGAGTATGTGGGTATCGGGTGGAATGATGTTTTTGTTATGTTCTGGGCCAATAATAAAATGTGTTACAATGACCTAACAGGCTTTATTCACATGGCATTTCGTGTGATGAGAGCGAGGATAGTCTATACACCCATATTCAACATTCTATACGGGCGAGTCGTTGAATTCTCGTATTATGTCTAAATTTAAATGTGTCTGGATTGTATAACCTCGGAGATTACTTCGTAGTGTGTGTATAAAAGGGTATATAGAGGTAATCTTTTATCCCTAAAAGAATTTTCCTTCAGCAAGATGCGAAATGTTTTTTACGAAGAAAGAAAGTAGGATACGCAGAGTTAAATAATACATCCATTGGTTAGTTTCACTTGTTGTGATCAGAGTTAAGAGAGGTTACGAATGTTACAATAAACATCGAGAATGAGGCGCCAGGATGTATACTACATAGCATAATCTAGATACTTAAAGATTGAAAACTGAAATATATTTTTAACAGATCTTAGTGTAAACAGTCATTAATCTCTTTAAAACTGTGGAGGTTTTTGGGCGACTTATGATGGGGTGATACTGGCCTGAGAAACAATACAGTATATATATATGCGACGAGTAGGTGGATAATATATCCGCCTGATTATCGATTCGTTCGTATTGCTTGTAATTTTGTAAGGTTTTTGGTGTATTTGTTAAATTCCTGATTTGTGCAATACATCTTATGTATTTTTCGCGATAAGGAGGAAAACTTCTTGCTGAGTGAAGTATTATCTAAAGGTTACGTAGATTTGAAGTTTTAATACTCAGAATCGAAGCTAAGTTCTTGAGGAACGAGGAGCATGCGAATCATGCTTTCTACATGTTGAGTACGGAGGTCACACAGTTCACAAGAATGCGATGCATATGAGATTATACATTCAGTAGTGGAATGTTTTCCTCGAAGTCCTGAATTATATAGCACTTAATAATAAAAGCCAGACAAGGTTTATCTTTGGCAACTGTGTAATAGCTGGCATGTGCACTTTACTGTGTGTGATGATATATAAGCTTTCTGGAATTGTTTGGGTAGAGGAGAGTTATTAAATGAGATTGGATTTAGCTCACGGAGTCCACATTCGACACACGTAGTCTGTCTTGAAACTTTATTTCTGTCCTTGTATTGACTGTAAGACTTGCAAGTAATGGCTGTGCTTCGGCATATTCGTATAAGTGTGCATGTACGTGTGTGTACTTTTGGTGACTGACATGTAGTCATCGTTAAAGCTCTGACCTCTCAAATAATTCGTAGGAAAAGTATGATACTATTTGATAGGCATTAGGAGGTAGGAAATGTGATAACAACGTGACATGCGTTTTGCATGCGTAGCTATTTTTATATTCAGCCAAATCGTGCGTTGTGCAAAATGATGTGGGCCTAAGCTTGCCTGAGGTCGCTGGGTTGACTGTTTTTTTAAGTATACATTGAAATCTTATAATCACATTTGAAGTGGTTGTAAAGGAGGTTTTATCATTTTTGCTGACGACAAAGACAGAATTCTTTCGGAATGATGAATGGCTGCATGTTGAGATTTTGTGTGTGCTGATCTGCTGAAGTACTGAAAAGAGCTTAGGTTACTGGCTATAGTGGCTTTAAGCAGTTTGAGAACTATTTATGAGAAGCGAATCATGGAAGAATGGTAACTTAAGTAAGAATGATGACATGCCAAAAGGATTGTTGTTGTAACTAGTTCCATTTTAATGATGCAAGAAACTAATTGTGCCTCTTCTTTTTTAAAATCTCT
Organism: Isotomurus graminis; assembly: GCA_034696565.1. Lineage (NCBI taxonomy): Eukaryota > Metazoa > Arthropoda > Collembola > Entomobryomorpha > Isotomidae > Isotomurus > Isotomurus graminis. Next base: position 15,437 of record JAQGAB010000309.1, on the reverse strand, counting down.
GCACGCTTTTTGAGGGCGATGACGTTGCCTTGAAGTTGATGTCAGTCATGTCAGTTAGTGTATGTATATGAATCACAGCAACAGCGTTGACGATTGCAGTCGGATACACACAGCACCCTTTGAAGTTTGAAGGATATTTGAAGTGTATATGCATAACATGCCTAAAACATTGGATTTTTAATCCAAGACCCAATCCATCTTGGGTCTTTATCAATACTTGGATTTTTTATGTTTACAGCAACCACGATAAAAACTTTGATTTCTGCACGAACATTTAACCCAAATTGATTCAAAGTAACGTTAAGATGAGTGAGTGGTTTGCTAAAAACAGTTCAAAAGGAATCCCCAATCATAAAGCAGTTTGAATAACAATACTGTAATTGCTTCATCTGTATTTTAGAAAAAGACAGGCTGTTATTGCGGCACGAGTAATCATGTTGAATTATTCTTCAAGAGCAAATTTTGTTTGTGAAAATGGAATTAGTACGGTGGATGATTGAAGGATTAGGAATCATATTGTGGTTAAAGTAGCTGAGGATTTAGAAAGGAGAGTAACAACATGAAAAACCAGAGGTATTAAGTTGTGATGTAAGAGTTAAGTTGACGATATGTCATTTAACATTTTATAATTTTGTTATATGTGTTGTATCATCGAATATATTCGATGTTCGATGATGCCGAATGCTATGCACTGCAGTACGAGCTGCTGCTATCAGTCTTTCAAAAGATTAAGTAGATGAGGTAGTTGACCTATAGAATTGCTTGAAAACTGAAGAAGGTGATTAATTGTGTGATGTGATTGTGGTTAAGTAAACGAGCACACGAAGCGCACGTGTGAGTGACTAATGATTTGTTTCTGACTCGGGCATTTATAACATGGATTCACTATAGGAGCCAATGAGCTTGCAGATGTATTGTGTGTGTAATATGGTTTCAACTTTCGAAGCATTTTGGTTCTTTGTTAAGTTCGAAACAGCTTTACATCTGCAATCTGCAGAGATGAGTGATCTGTGCGGGTTGCCTTGAAGCTTATTATTATTACTGTGCACATCCTCGAGAGATGAGCAATGAGTGCACGTGTCCAGATATGACTTTTACCTATTTTCATGCAAACGTATTAAGTTTATTTAGGAAGATGAGATAACTGTGATAGATGTGTGAAATGAGGGTTTCACTTAGATTTGGATACCAGGGCATACAGGATTTCACTATTCTGAATTCTCTGCACATATTCTCGTGTGCATTATCATTTGAAGAGATGAGAGAGGGACGCGTGTAAAGTCACCGTGAATTTGTGCAGTAATATAATGCACAGTCACAGACTCGCAATACAAAAAGGCAATTAGGCCATTCTTCGCAAGATGATTATTGCTTATTGCCCAAGTGCGTGATGAGATGTGCTCGAGTGAAGATGATAAGGATTAATTAAAGGAAAGGAAAACACACGTTCGCAATTTGTGAATTGCTTCTTCTGCGCTCATATCTAATACTTGCAGAAGGCCATAATATTGTAGTCTATGACACACAAGGCTAGAGAGACTGGTCATAATACTTAAAACTTACGGTTATTGGTGAGTGGTGCGGGAATCATTGGGCACACAAATAGAAGAGTAGAATGCACAGTGTTCTTTTAATAAAAGCATGTATAAGGGAATAAAGTAATCTAAGCTGTTACTTTTGCATCGGAGAAGGTGGTCAATAACTTGAGTATTGTAATAATAATATTACAAGGACTTTGCTACATAGACGAATGAGTCCTATAGCTTCTGGCTGATAATTTATGTAATTTGGTACAAAAGTAATTGTGCTGTCAGAAGAATTACGCGAGTTGAAACTAATTGAATGTTGGGGAGTGTGCTGGTCACTGTAATTTGTAAGAGCGTTAAAGCCGGATAAAATGACTTCTACAAGCTTATATGGGAACAACAGAGATGTATGTGTGTGAATTGTTTATTGACATGAATTGCTGTGATGATTCGCTGAATCAAATTCTTGCACATAAAGTAGAAAGATCATTAGACTTTGGTTTGTGAGATTGGGAAGGATGTAATTACATCCCCGCTCTCTCGTTTTTTGGATCTGGTTTAACCAGGAAGTAAGTATAAGTGGGTGATGAGGTGATGTGGATGTGATAGTGTATTAGTGAACTCACCTATTCAATGTATTATGCGTGTATGAGGGTATTTATTATGTGCCCTGAATTGCTGTATCATCGATTTCCTCTTTACACGGACGATACGGATAAATTTACAATTAGTGGACACCCCTTTGGTGTAATTAAAACTGTTTTTGGATCGTATCTTCCATCCGAGGAATTGGAGGATGGGTGGATGTTGATTATCGGAACAATAGGTTGATTCGAGAGGCTATAAATATAACACGGATATTTATTATTTATCCATTCCCCTGTGTTTCTTGAAAGAAAGTAATGTAGTGTGTGTACCGCATGAAAGGAAAATGATAATAGCAATTTAAGAGATAACAAAGCGTGAGGTAAAAGCATTCATGTGCGAGTGTTTGTTCACCCTGAGCAAATATTTGTAGTTTTTGCACATGCTTTATATATAATATGTGGATAGGTAATAGGTGATAGGGTTGGCTTGAATCATTTATTTGTTTAGTGTCATGCACGAGATGCGTGGTGGATTGAAGTTCAGTAATTTTTCTGTACGCAGTACTTGCTGTACAGATGGATAACATATTGACGCTGATGGCCGATACTCGGTCTGTCTGTGAAAGTATGCGCTAAAAGGTTTCGAAGGGAAGGTTATTTTGGTCTCAGAAGTATAAGGTTGCATTTCTGTATAGATAGGTGAAAAAATTCATATGCATCGTGTCGTGTGTGTTAACAGGGAGAGATTTTTATCATCTTTAAAAGGCTCTTGTGATGATTATGCAAATAAGCGTTTGTTCTAATGTTGCATCTGTAAATACTTTTGGTTGTGTGAAATGCTTAAGCTAACTGTGATTTACGTCGACCACTCACATGTTGTGTGCACAAGATTGTCTTCGAACTTCCTTTCGAAGTCCTTCAGCTTGCGGATTAATAAAGACGAAGGAAATTGAAATTAAACCGACATGGATTATTGCAACTGATGGCTATCTTATGCACCAAAGAAGAAGGGGCTAAAGTACAAGGCGTTACTTATAATTTAGAAGGACAGGAAACACTGTCTTTTAGCAGATTTCTACCAATGTTTGATTTTGTGGAGTATATATGTCTTTGACTACAGGTAAATGCGTTAGACAAAACCACTATGTTTAACGTGCACTTTGATAGGTTGTTTTTAAACTTTTATTATATGAGCTCAGGGATGTTTGCTTCCACTTTTGCACGGATGTTGGATGAACATGTTGCAGATAAGTAATAAGTTGCCACACTAGAAAAATAATTCTTGTAACCTACAGAGCAGAGACAAAGGTCTTGAAGTTCTTGAGATTTATGTTGGTAACTTCACGAGTGACAATTATTACGATGATTTAGTTTGCTTTGTTTGTTCGAGTCAATGTGTGACTTTTACACGTGTACGATGATGAGCTTTATGTTTTAAGGAGATTCTGAAGTAAATATTTTGTATAAATTTTTAGTTCTTGGCCTTACTTCTTTAAGAGTATTGCATGAGTGACCTGTAGGATTGTTAATTATGAATTAAGCATTAAGCAAAGCCATTATCATTTTAGTGTAATTGCATGATTTGTGAAGTTCTTTTGCTTTGGCTGTATATAATATTTGTGATCGTGTTTTGTACGCATAATTTAATTCCTCAATTCATGATTTTTATTGTTCTGTGACATGTTAGGTCGTTTTTAGAGACGAGAAAAATATGTGCAATGGTTTGTATAGTTTGTATTTTTTTAAATACTAGACTGTCACACTGTACGAATAACGGATGGACATTTATTTGTATCGTGCAACATGGAACCCACGATATGAGTTGAATGTAATTAGCCTGCCATTCTTGTAATCAATAAATCTGATGACTATAATTAATCTTGATCCTCATGATACGAGGGACACTAATAGTGTACGAAGTGTACTATTGCCTTTAATTAAGTATATATTGGTGTGGCAGTAAATGTCGTCGTAGAACTTTAAGATTCATGGTTATTTTCTCTGCGACATCGTTTGAAGTGGGACTGCAGGGGCTATAAATTTCACTGTGCTCAATATTGCTTTCTCCTTCTACTTTGGTCTTGCTTGGCTCAGGTCAATCAACAAGTAATGTTTAATTTTATTATTTACAGGCTGCAGCAAGATACCAGTGTAAGTACTTGATGGAGTTGCAAAAGCGTGAGTTTCTGTATCAAGGAGGTGATCCAAACTGGCTCCGTGGACTGGACTTAGCTCCAGCAAAATTGCTGGCGTTATACAATATTAACAAGATGATGGCACATAGGCCTTGGGTACTCAAGAAAGAAGACTTCCTTCATCTGACTAAAAAAGCTGGCTGGTCTCTATCCGAGGTTCGTAACCCTGTTTAATGTTGTAGTTTGTAGTATACATTTTCTTTCGTGACTTTAATAACTCACCTAGCTGCCTACACAGACTTCCCACTTTTCTAGGTGATAACTAAACTAGCGGTTAAAACGCAACATATCCACTGAACCAAAGTACTTTAAATTCCTCAAGTCATTAAGGCGCACCTTATCTTGTAACACAGCCACGAGTTTAGCTTTACTGCATCTGTTGGTGAATATGAGTAGGTATTTAAGTGGATGAGAGTCTATGCGTGTTTAATGCGTAGAGAAAGGGGTTTTAAATTTTTTGTGTGGTCTAAAAGAATCTTTTTCTTCACAACCCACAAAAGTCGGATGAGATAAAAATAAATGTTATTTACCGTCTTTGTCTGTAATTGAAAACGAGTGACGAGGTGATTAATTAGTTTTCCGATAAATAAAGCCGTAAAGTGAGATGCAGAGATTATAAAAAGGGTTAGATCGATTCATGCACGTGATGTCTGAATGCAACTTAAAATATTGCAAGTTGCAACCGAATTGTAATTTTCATTACAAATGCGGAGGCCAGTTTTCTTTGTAGAGTGTCCATCTCCAAACACATAATATTCTTATCATATTCATTTTTGAGAATTTCTAAACATAAAAATGTTCTTAAAACTCGTGTGGACTGCGCAATGAAATGACACGAATAAAAATCGGTTATTTATTACCCGAGAACTCGAGTAAACAGGTTTTGAACACGATGTAAATTCCTGGTGACGAAAAATGCAAGTTCCTGTAAAATAATGAGGAGTTCTGTTCTGTGAGCTTGGAGAGATAAAAAGTCCCAGTAAGTAGTGAAGTATCTAACCACATCGTAGCATTTGATGGAAAAGGCAATTAGCACGATATTCACGTGGAACTGGAGTGACTGCGATACCTTGCAAGGTATTTTGAGTGGAGAAATGAGTGGACTCGAGAGAGTGTTGGTTAGAGAAGCTTGCGAATGTAGGTCGACTCATTGTTGTGTTGTACATGGTTATCGCTGTCTGGAAATTTAAGTTTATGTCAGACGATCCTGTCTGGTTAGTGTTATTGTTGAGGAATGAATGTGTACATTTTTCCGACTTGGATGAAGAGTTTATAGATTCATTTGCATGAAAAATAAAACATTCTAGATTTTAGCGTGGAGAGTTCGATTCAGATGATTTTTTCGTCTGCAGTGCATCCATGTATGGTTGATTGGGTTTTACATTGATACGGGTTTAGGTTGATTGTTTGTCTGATACTTCAATATATTGATTGTTTTTTGTCTTGAGTTTTATCTTTTTATTAAGTCTGGTCTGAAGTAAGTCTGAAATCATGTTATTGAGCTTCAACCGGCGCATCTGAAAAACCTGAAGTTAGTAGTAGTTTATTAAATAAGATCAAGATTAAAGCTGATACTACCAAAGTTACGCATAAGATTTCACTAAACCCCAACGGAACCGCAAGGTGGTATTTACATTTATAAATCCTTGAGTGCCGAGTGGTGAAAGTCAATGCAGAGCTTTTCTGAGGTTTCAGGAAATCCAACTTGGTCATCTGTGAATTCCAGTATGCTTACGATTTCCTCTTTCTCATTTTGCATGATCATGAGGTTTAAAAACGAGAAACTGCGTGAGTACTTGGGTAAGCCCATTTAGTAACCCGCATGATTAAAGTGGTACATGAGTAATCAAAATTCTCGAAAGCGATCCAAATAGGGTTCGTCTAATCCTCTGAATGTCACGTATAACAGAAACCTTGGTCTTAAGTCAGGATGAGACAATGAAGGATAACTTTCCTGCTTGTTGAATGTAGCATCCTACACATTAGATGTTTTGCATTCATGCATCTATTATAATACCCTCTTATTCGTATAATTAGGTCTGCTGTTATTATTGCCGTGTAATTTAGGTGATAAGGGATTTCCTTTTGTAAGGCAAATATGGAACTCAAGCCTGTTTTGTTTGGATGGATAAGGAGCATCAGAGGCAGATGAAATTATGGATGCTGGTGCTGTTTCGTTTTTGCATAGAATGGATGAATGTCAGGGTCAAATCGGCAATAAAATATTTTTGTTCTGCTTCAAGAGAGCTGTTTCTACTTGTACACCACAGTTTTCCTGTTTATGTTTGTCATTAACGTGCACCTTTTCTCCCAGGGGGATATTTTTACTACAGTCCCTTATTTGCATATATGTATAGAGTATCTAATTGGGTTGTGCAATACGGGTAGGTGATAGGAGATACAATAGAGAGCTAATTTAATGCAATAAAGAATGCACACGAGTGTTTGTGTACTACAGCAGTAGGCAGTAAGCTTTGTAATCGTTGTCCATCATAAATCTGTGTAGATATAAGGAAAAATGTACTTCTGCAGAATTGACTAGAAATGGTTTATTCTTACTTTTGTATATGAAGCGAGTGGAAGTTTTTAAATACGAGTATTATGCTATCTGAAATCCAGTTTAAGTGGTTCTCAGCAAATGAAGGTCTTTGTATTCGTAAAGTTCTCGGGAAATGGGTGATTGGCATGCAAAATGATGGTGTGTATGCGGTTGCCGAGTATTTTTAGTTGTAGAATGGTTGGAATTTTGTACCGTGGTGGTTGAAGTTTTGGTTGTAGTCAAACTCTCAAACTAATGAAAAAAGACAAACAATAGGGTAAAAAATCATTGAGATCTGCCAAATGAGAGGTAAGGAAGGTAGGAGTTTGTTAGACAGAAGACAGAAGAAGGTGTATATCGTGGAAAGGATTAACGAGTTGTGCTAAAAGTTGAGTGTAACAATGCAGAGTATGCGAATGAGTAGCAACAAATAACAAAAGATTTGGTAATAATGAGACAATAAGGAAAAGAGTCTCCTGGAGATGAAGGATTAAGTTTGTATGGTACTTAACATTTTACACAGAGATAGTTCTGCTGTTCTGGAGTTCATACTTGAAGTTATACCTACCAACCTACATTTACCTTACAATGTATGTAGTTTTGCACACATCTTTCGAGTTGTCTATATTGTTGGAAGGATGAAAGATGTTTTTGTGGTCCTTGTCTTGTCGTCTCGCGTACCTTTGGCAATTTATTGCTTTCTGTGTTCATCCAACAGAGCATAACAGCAAAGACTTGCCCTCTTGAGTGAATTCAGAATGAGAGAGAGAGGATTAGAGTGGAAAGGCAAAGAAGGCTTTATCTACACTGCTGCTTTATTCTGGAGAGGCTTAATACTTAATGGAACACTAGAAGAGTAGATAGTTACGTGAAAAAATTGCTTTTGTAAAAAAGAGATTTTAATTTGCCAGACAGACATTCATGGCCATGGGGGCTATACATCTACTTGGAGATATGTTTTTCATCTATAGACGTGTGAATCAGAAGATTATGCATTAACAGGAGATAGAGATAGTTTTGTTAGTATGCTAGCATGCTGTGTATGTTAATGGTTATTACATTTTTGATGTGTTTGTGCCGATGCAGATATAAAAGGTGTAATGGAATATCCAGGAGAGGACAAGAGGGAGTTAAGATACAGGGAAAAGAATGTATAAAATGTTCAAATGATAAAAAGACGACTGATGCAGCCGAAGAATGAGTTTATATATTGCAGTGACGCAACATGTTTTCCTCAGTTTTATGGTGAAGAAGATGATAAAGATTAATACATGGCATGAGCAGTTGAGCGGTGAAGTTGTCGAGCAGTTTCGTAACTCGTGGAAGAAGATGTAGATTCCATGATAATGCAGTTTTTGAAGCTTGTAAATTTTATTTTGAGAGGTTATGCAGGGTACTCTCAGTGTGAAATGGTTTTATTCTCCGTGCTGTTGTTGACGAATCTCATGAATCGTTCGACACGAGGGAACTGTGGCTCTCCATAGGGTTTTTATAAAGAGAAACCAGTTTTACTTTCAATCCAAGTGTAATTAATACAATGAGACAATTAACTGAAGTACTTGAGTTTTGAGCTTGATTATAGACAGTCAAGTGCATGAAGTTCCAGCGGGTTGCATTTATTTTATACAGTCTGCACTCTGCACAGTCTGTAATTGCTTACATAGTATGAGGAACTAATAAATTGAAAAACAACTGGGTAGATAATAATGAGAGCTTGTGCGTTTAAAGCAAAAATGCACTTATAATTGGATGTTGGGAGAAATTACTTGTTTGTGTAAAGTGTTAGTGGGCAAAAGAGGCAATAAGTGAAGGCTAAATGTCTCATGATTTGTAAATCTCGGGTTATGCTAAGGTTAAAAATATGCTAAGGTCAGCTAAACCGAGTCTTTTCCTCAGACAGATGAGTATCTTGTGGATGTCTGTGTGAGGTATCAATCTTTTGAATGTATAATTAATACATGTTTTTAATTTGAATTGTTAAAGGTGGTGCAGGCTGTGGTTATCCTAGCACATTTTCACTCACTTTCGTCTTTCATCCAAGGCTGTGGAATCACACCGGAAATAGACTTTAGTAATGGGCATACCTACCTGGACCCTGGGAATTTCAATACAATTCGATCAATGTCAGAAATGATGGGACGACGGGAAGAGGCAAGCGTAGATGGTGGAGCGACTGCCAGTGGATCATCAAAATCTGCCAATTCAGATAATAATGCTTCACCGTCTGTCTCATTTGCAATGGATCGTCCAACTTCTTACTTTGGCTCGGTGTCCACAACCAGCAGCAGCAGCGGTAATAGTGCAAGCAGAATGGGAACAAATTCATCTGATCTTAACAAAAAACAAACAAAATCGATTCTTAAGAAGACTGAAGTGGCCTCCTCCACAGCGACTGCCAATAATACAATTAGTTCTACTAGTAATAGTAATGCTTCCCCTTCCAATAATACAAATCTGTTGAAAAATGCTACTCACGTCAATTCCCTTGGATGTGGGCTTTCAATGAAAAAAGGTCTTGGGTCAAGCGTGTCCGAAGTTGAGATTATTATGGCCACTATGAAGACCCTTTCTGAAACGAGTCCTATCGAAGAGTAAGTTCGAGTCACCTGGTGTTTTTCACTCCAGAAAGCTCATAAAATTGTGTATCTCTAGGAATGTCCACACTCATAAAATCTGTTTGTTTGTTTTGCATGATTAGTCCGGAGGAACGGAAAAAACGGTTTGAAAACGTGGCTTCTTCGGACGACAGCCAGGAAAAGGAAAACTTGATGATTCATCACACAGTAACCAAACCTTCGTCTACAATTCCTCCTGAAATCTCTGCTTTTATCTTGGATCCTGAATTCATTTACGAAGATTTTGCCAAGCGAGGTCAAGTATCTGAACTCCACACGTTTAGGATTCAGGTAAATATTATTCTGTTGCAGTGTTCTTGATTTATGGATTTATGGATGCATGTATTTGCAGTGAGAGATAACAACATGTCTAATCAATTTATCTGAAGAATAAAGTGTGTAGTAACTATCACGAGCGATTTCCTGCATTTATCAGATAGGCCGAACACAAGGTTTGCTTTGTACACAAGGAATTTCTCTAATCTCCTGCGTGAGATTTGGTCATTTGTTTTCTTCATCCATTTGGATTGACTTTGAGATGTAACTCTTCATGTATTTTTTGTTCCTTGTCCTTTTTGACTTTGCTCTGTGTATGGTATCGCTTTAGTTTTGAAGTCTTGAAGATAAGAACAGTGAGGGATAAAAAATTACTTTCTTATGATGGGGGAATAACCATTATTATCAAAATTATTGGTTAGACATTTTTGATGTGTAAAAATTGTGTTAGAAACCCTTAGTGTGTAGCGTGTAAGTAATATTATATCGTTACTCTACTAACAGAGTCCAAAGTCACAGCGATTTCGAACAGGGATAAGGACAAGTAATAGTATATTGAAAAAGCCATAAATTGTAAGTAACCGTGTGGTGGTGGTCACGACTTTGAAAGAGAAGGCTTTTATTTGACACAAGAAATTCATCTTAAAGATAAAGTGTTTGAAAGATGTATCAAATGACGTCTTTTGGGTTTTGGCAAAGAAGTGTGAAGAAAATGGTTTGTGTCCGAGAATAAGTTCACATGTCACACATGTGTTAGTCTCTCTCTGGCTTATTTCAAGTTGACGTAATGAAAAGTGTAACTGAAGCATCGTGTGCCAGGAAGGAAAGTAGTAGTGGAGTATTATTAATTTAACTCCGTGCACATTGATTCAGAAGAAGGTCGTCCGTGTCATCATCATCATCATTTTCTGAGAATCTGAGGAAATGTATCTCTCTACCTCGTGTATACAAAATATATCAGTTTGGTCGATTGCATGAAAGAACTTTTTGATAGTTGTGTTTTCTCACTGCGAGAAAAGTTGGCAGAGTTGGGATTTCTTCTTCTGGTCTCTCGGTGGAGCTATAAGTGCATTTAAATCCCCAGAGTAAATTAACCTTGGAATTGTTTTGATGTTTTTTGATATGGTCTTTTGAATTTGGAAGTTTTAGACGTGAGCTTATGAAAAGTACCAGTTAGTGGGAAAGGAGGAATAAATGTAAGCCGAGAGAGACCCACACTGTGGGGGGAGTTGGCTGGGAAGAGTCAAGTGGCACACAATTTTTAGATTTTGTTTTTGTGAGAGAAGTAAATCTACTTTTGATGATGATGGCAGTGGTAATGTTACGTAAATAATCATAAAGGTTGAGTGTAACAGCTCATCATGTTGAGAGAAACTAGGAGCGATGCAACTAAAGTTTCATAGTTGTTTGTTTGCTCGTTCGTCAAGCTCTGGTTATTTTTATGCGTGTATAAGAGAGATTTATGGACTTTCATTGACTTTGAAAGTTTAATGAGTTCGGGCTTGGGATTTGTGGTGGATGTTTCCGTTCTGGGCAAAAAAGGTGGAGAGAATGTGTGTGTGTAGATGTGTATTAGTGTTTCTGTTGTTCTGATCTCGTTGTGATAGAGTTTTTGAACCAAGATTTGACTATTTGATCTCGCGTGAATGATTATGAAATGGGAAATGAGATGTATGCATGCGCTGAGGTTGTGCTGATAACAAAACGTGCTAAAACTGTTAATTCAGGTCCATGAATAATTCTGGTGGAGATGTTTATAATGTTGTTATTCTCTTGTGTAGGATTACTCCTGGGAAGAACATGGATTCTCGTTGGTGAACCGGCTATACACGGAGGTGGGTGTTTACCTGGATGAGAAATTCAAGGTGACACAGAACATGACTTACTACACGATGGGTGGAAGGTCTGATGTGGACACGACCAAGTTTCGAACGGCTGTGTGGAATTACATCCAGTGTTTGTATGGAATTCGGTAAGAATGTGTTACATTTACAAGTAGATGGAAATTTTGGAATGCCCTTCTTCATTCTGTGAGGCTGAGTTAATGGGGCATTGCTCAGTAAATTATGGGACTTTTACGTTAATAGAATGATTCCTTTAGTGCTTTAGGAGTAGGATCGTGTGTGTATATGGCCTTGGGGTGAAGTTGAGCTTTTAAAAGTACTATTACACGTTTAGAGTGTTGGAAATGAGTAGAAAGATAAGACCAGGGGCGCTGACGCTGTGTAGTAATAGAGCAATGGAAATGACATTAGCTAAGTTCTCAAGGATTTTGTTGACGAAAACCATATAACCTCGTGTGAAACGGCCAGAAACACCTTTTAGGACTATTAGAACTTGCCCATCCTTAAACTAGCGAGATACACAAGGATTTAAAAATGAGAATAATTTTGTACCGCATGAGTTAAATAGAAGATTACACTCTATCATATATTTTGGTCTGAATTCTAAATACTTTAGTTGTACACAGAGAGATGCACAAATGTAAAATATCTGAAAAACAACGTGCGTCAGCAGAAGTAATAAGGCAGCGATAGACTAGAATTAATCAGCATAACTTCTGTGTGTAGTTCTGCGGTATTTTTATATGAGTTTTGATGCAGAGTACTTTCAGATAAGAAGTGATAATAAGTGGGTGTGAAATTAGAGTTATTGCACTTTTGGATAGAAGCAAAGAAACAACAGTTCTTGTGTTGTTTGTAAATGCACCTCGCTTCTAAATAGACACCACACGACCGTGTGAGTCACTATGAATAGCTCATGCAGTCACTCGGTTGGAACTCTTTAGAATCTGAAGCATTAGGAATTCATGGGTGGAAACAAACCAAAGAAAAATAGGGTTCGAATGAGATAATCAACTTTTAGTATGGCAGAGTTTTCATTTGTTTTTCCAATTGGATGAATGGTGTTGTTTACTCGGATTGAATGCAGTTTGTTGTTAAATGTCAGTGAATAGAAGACGAGGGACAACACATGGGAAGAATGTTTTGCTCGCATGGGAAATGATGTTTGTAGAAATGACATTTTTTGTGTGTAGTTTCACACTGTATACAGATTACAGATGCATTCAATCCTGTGGGATTGTTTTATGTCACGAAACGGTTGGTTTTGTATAAGTATTGTAGAGCGGACAACATGCATTCCATGCAGTGGGAACAACATATGCAGATAAATAATCCACTTTACTTGTTATTTGGATAGAAGATGAAGTGTATTAGTGAAAAGGTTTTTGCGATGTTTCTCACATGATGAAAGGGTTAAAGATCATTTGGGAATAGAAGAAAGAAGGGTGAGTGACTCTTTAGGCTGGTTGCATCGTTTATCCGAGATTAAATGTGGACGTGGATGGGTGGTTAGTAAAATTAGTTTAGTTAGACAGGACTGATGATGGGTTAGGAGTCTTAGGAGTTAGTGAGTGTGCGAAGCATGAACGGTTGTGTTGGTTGTAAAGAGGCAGAAGATTTCGATATTATGAATGATGGAATAATGTGCTAAGCTTGGAATTAATAGGTTGGTTGGGTTAAAGTTTTCAGATGGTGTTCGAAAGAGAAGATGTGTATAATTTTGTGATATTTTGTGTACAGGCATGATGACTACGACTACGGGGAAGTGAACTATCTGCTTGAGCGTCCGTTGAAGGCATACATCAAGATGGTTTGTTGCTTCCCTGGGCAGATCCGTAAAGTTGATTATGATAATGTAATGAGGGAATTCAAACATTCGGAGAAGGTACGTGTGCACATTAAGTTGAGAAATATTGCATGGAAAGTTTAATGGAACAAGACTTCTGAGCTACGCAGATGAGAGAGAAACTTGTGATGTTGACTACATTCCTCATCCACGTGTTTGTGTTCTTTGCGAGTCTTGTTTAAATTAGACTTTTAGAAGAATGTAAATAAATAATACTTGAGTTAAAACTTCTCTTTGCTTGTTCAGGTGCACGTAAACCTCATGATTATGGAGGCGAAGATCCAAGCGGAGTTGCTGTATGCTCTGCGAACCATAATGAGGTTCATGATCTAAGGATCTATCAACGGATGATGTATTCAAACACGCATCGCACACTAATATATCTCCGTTGACATCCATAAGGATTGGCTATTTTGAAGAAAATAAGACGCAAGGAAGAAGAAACTATTAATACTTGCATCTGTATCGAAGAAACGTCGCACTGAAGCAGTTGAATGCACTATGGAAGATGTTAATAATATTAAGACCATGAGACTTTTCAATACCCCGTTAGCTGTAGAGTCTGTGAACTACTTTATTGTGACTACATTGTTTTTACATTTGGATGGATTATGTAGAATGATGGATGCAGAATTTTTTGAGTTGGCAGACTACCCAAGTGGGCTCACGAATGTGGTCTATTGCAATTGGCAGTTAATCATCAGTTAATCATTATTAAGTTGTATGACTTGTATACTGGGAATATGTATGTTGTTTGGTTTCTGTCAGATCAATTGATTCTTTGGGAGTTAGTGTACGATGTAACTCGCAGTTAATTGAATCAAGTTGTTTGAAATCCTTATGCAAAGTAGGGCAACCGAATCGTTTGATCTTTCTCTGGGGATGTCCATTATTGTAGTACAGCTAAGTTAATTATAGAAAAATACAATTCGCCAAATGTTTTGTACCGCTGCTTTCAGTTGTAATTTGTACCCGAAAGAAAACGATATCAGAGGATTTCAAAATGACTTGCATTTTTAATTTTGAGAAATATGCATTTTCAGTTGATCCCTTGTAATTTAATTTTTGAGGAGTTGCGATATTTGTAGAAAAACTCTGGTTACTTAAGTCTTGACTTGTGTTAAATATCTCAGTTAAGATTAATACGTTTTTTAAGGTTTATTAGTCCTTATTTGAATTTTTTTGTATTGATCTCACGTGAGGAACTCTGCTTTTGCGTTATTTGAAGCTGTATTATGGTTTTTGAGCCAGTCCAGGCTATACGGAAAAGAGAGAGGTAATAGAAGAGTCGGAAAAAGGTGTAGGTGACCGTGTATGACTTTACCAACTTTCATTCAAGCTTAAATTTCATGAAACTTGAGCAATGAATGACGTTATGTTATTTGCCAAAGCAAGCTATGACTCACCCAAGTCCCCTATCGTGTAGGTATTTACAAAGAATTGAGACAATATAGCGTTCAACACTTGTAGGAGTTTTGCCCGATAAACTTTTATCATCCTGTTGAAGTAGCACAATGACATAAAAATGTATCAGCACTGCAAGTTGAGCTGCAAGAGCGCATTCTTACAATGCCACGTACTTTTGTCGTATATTTAACTTTATTGATTCTTTATATGCCTCTGTGTAGGGAAGCTGGTACAGCAGCTTTCTACGTAAATGCAGTAATCATTCATAATTTTTATAGCTTTATAAGTTGTTCACACTTAACAAGCCAGTCCATCTATAGTTAGTTATTTTAGGATATTCCAAGTTGCTTCCTTGGCTTAAAGATGAGTAAGGAATTCACATGAGTTGTTTTGCCAAGTCCATGCTTCTTCTACCAGTCCCAAGAAATAATAAGTTAACAAACCCTCGCTGATTAAACTAGCAAAATAATGTGTAATCAAAGATACATGTTAAGCAATTTAATTAAGAAAGCAAACTAGACTAAGGTTTTAAATGATAAGTAAAACAAATGTAAGTACTCAAAACAAAAGATTGAGTAATAGTCGCAGTGTAAAGTTGGATT
>JAQGAB010000308.1:0-31223 GCA_034696565.1 Isotomurus graminis | reverse complement strand
GCTGAATTGAGGTAGTGAGTGAATTAGGTGCTCAAGATTTCAATTTCACTCGCTTGCATTTGTCTCTGGAGAGGACTCAACTCAGCCTGAGATACTTTCTCTAACTTCTCATCGCACTCAATCATCCGTCTCTTTCCCCACCAGACCTTCACTTGCACGCCAAGATACCTCACACAATGGCTACACTTCAAAATGTGAAATGGCCAAGCGAGGAAGATTTCCATTAATAGTTCAAGTCGTAAACTGTCACTGATCTTGTGTTACTCCAGATATTGAGTACACAGTGTCTTTGAAGTTGTTCCTTTCTACAAATTCCCACGGCTGATTATAAAGTTGGACCTTCCTTCCACCTCATTCTGTACGTCATGTGTTATGACCGATTGTCTCATATGGTTATATTCTGGAATTTTCACTTCTCTTCAATCTCTTCAGTGTATATATGCGTCAAGGAAGCAAGGCCTTCTAGTTGACAAACACATCAACGGAAGCAGATAATATGTGCCACTCAGTCTGTTAGAATCGACTGCTGAGCCTAAAAGTGTGTTCGCCACGTAATGTGTGAACCCATGTAATTTTGTTGGAAATTTAGAAGCCTTCAGAAATGTAAATTTATCCAATTTCTCGTTCCAAAGATGTATGATATAATATAGAGTCAGTGTAGATATATTTTTTCCATACAAGGACGCATTTTAACCTTTTATATTAAACAGGTCTCTTTACACGAGTCTCTTCGTGTATCTACTGCTCTTTCCTAGCCAATTTCAAATGTGTCTTGGTCTGGAATTCAGAAATAATCCTATGTTCGATTCCATCGGTGTCACCAACTTATTGTTAGTACGAAACTTTCTTGAACTGAACATGCAGCATTCGCCCTGGCACGCGCTCACATTATTCTATTCATCTCACATATTTCCCAATACCTTTAGATGGTGCATTAGGCTTCCAGTAGCCAAGTACTATGCACTACTATTCCTGTCAAAAAGTTTCGATGCCAATTACTCAGAGCTCCTTACTTTCCTTTTTGGTCAGGAAAACCTTTGATTTCACAGAAGCCTTCAGCAAATTGGCACTTTGCGAAGTCTGCAAATTTAAATCCAATTTGACATACCCGTTTGGTTTAAATAATAACTGTTATTTTTCACTCAGGAAAGTATCGAGAAGACTCTCGATTTATTGGGAAGTCCTCACCGAATGTGTTGGATTAATAATGCTACGAGCTGACGAAAGAATGAGGTAGATAGCAAATATATCCTTTTAAGTACACCAGTGGAGCTCTAGTGTCTGTGTGTGTGTTTGTGACAGGCTAGACTTGCTATTACACAGAAACCAATCTATCGAATGAAATGGCAGAAATGCAATTATTCGTCGCATGTCTGGTTCAGTATTGAATAACACAAGTGGCTTATTAAAGCCCCATAATTGAATAAATATAAACACTCGTTGAGAAGACAAACGAAGATATTGAATGGAATAGAACCTAGAAGAGGTAACATTTTTGTCTGGAAATATTCCTCCGTCAATATATACTGCATGAGATATAAAAGAACTGAACTTCGAGCACTTCGTACAGAGTACAAACTTGCTCCGAAATACTTGACATGAGTTCCCACAAGCTGCTTTCCTTTCATTGCTGCGTATTCCGAACCTATATTGCCTATCCTGCTGTTTTAATCCTGAATCTAACCACTTTTACCAAAACCACAGCAATAATGAGCACCAGAAAAACCAAAGAAGACGCATCATACTCGAATTTTCTAATTCCTTTCCTCTCACAAACTTCAAGAGTGCAGGTGCATGTTACCCGCTTTAATTATAAATTATACTGGCCGTGAGTTTTCAACAAAATCCAACGGAGGGATAAGGTTTTGTCTGGACAGAAAATGGGATATTATAAAGTATACCCAAAGGTATAAAGGGATGCTCTGAACAATGAGATTAAAAAGGTGGGCTTAATATCCACTTAAAAAGGATATTCTTATTATTCAGAGTGACTAAAGTTTTAAATTCTTCAGTTTACTTTCACTTGTTGGTGGACTAAAGGTGATGGGAGAAATCGAATTCCCAAAAACGTAAAGCTCTGTAGTATTAAACTACAAAGAATTAGGAACTATTGTTTCCAAAGTTTGATTGTAATTTAGGAAAATTGTTTCCCAGATTAAACAAGATTTTTAATTAAAAAATGACTGGTGTTTTTTATACAATAAATAAAAACGCTTGTGATTTCTGTAAAAAATATTCAGTAACATTTCTGCAACAATGCTGAGCAGAGTTTAAAATGGTAGGAAAAAATGTCATTTAAACAAGAAACATTATATTTCTTTTGGGAAATGTAAAATAAGCTCTTTCTTATAGTAACACGTATCGATTAATCGATTGCATGAGTTCTTGTAAGTGTGCATCTCATTTGCATAGCTACGTGACTTTTACATTTTCATTGCTTGTAGTGGATGAATCTTACAATTCTTTATGATTTTCATCTCAAGAACAAAATGGAAGAAATATTATAAAATTATTGCAGCAGTTGGCATTTAAACATTTGCAAATTACGAGGGTTTGTCGCAATCCACCCCACCGTTAGATTATTAATGGAAGAAATTTATGGTGTGGCATTTGGGTTGACATACTCTGACAACCTGTCCCTGTGCAATTGAACTCGTAATAAGTTCCAAGACCTCTGCTGGAAATGGTGGAGAGCTTAATCGTAATTTGCAAATTTAAGTAGTTGGAGGCTTAGACAAGTATAAATTAACTAATGGAGTTTTAATGACAATCAACGTAAAATATGACCCACTTGAAGAGTATAGAGTTTTGAGGAAGGACGAGAATATCTCTTGAAGTTGTATAAAACTCCAACACATCTGGCTGACTGGACTTTGTTGAAGTAAGCGCAAGTGCATAAGGTTTACTCATAGAAACGTCCCTTACATATTTCATGGAGATTAAGTTTGTATCTAGCTAACTTCATCTTTCATATACTGGAAGCCTGGAAGTAAAACTTCACCCTTAAAATGCACAAACACTTCTTCAGCGTTCAAAGTTTGATTAAAATTTCATAAGAAGCTCTGAAAAAAATATATTCGGTGTGTTTGTTTACGATGGTGTGGTAAACCACAATTCCTGGTTGCTAAGCGTTAAAAACGAGTGTGTTTAAAGAATACTTCATTCATCGATTAAATATGTTTGCATAGAGGAGAGACGTATATACTGTACACACGTGGTATCTTCTTTTTTTATGGCATTCAATAAGTGAATGATGGATCACTGTATAAGGTCTACTATATTCTTACTCTACGGAAATTCACATGCTGCTGGACAAGTTGTGTTCGATATTATGGCCTGATTGTTCCTATAGATCATCGAAACTTTTCTGACTATATGGAGTACGTGTTGGATCCGCTCTTCCGCCTATTAAGATTCATTCACAGTCTATCTCTCTATGAAAGTGTATCGAGTAACGTAAACAGGTTAATTACGTCGGAGGGATCATTCTTATTGCATTTCTTCTCTCTCAAATTGGAAATGAAATCTAGGGTCTGGTTGAGTTAACTTATAGTTCAGCGAGGTTACTAGAATTGCTGTGCAGAGATCATGTCAACGAAAATAGTTTGGTTGACTACTCCAGAAAGTCTATTTAGTCCTTCCCTTATTCCTAAGTTTGGTGACTTCTTAAATATATAACTCATTAATTAGCAACCATCCATAATTTACGTGACCTATATGAACCGCATAGCGGTTGACCTATGAGTCACATCTTATCGTACATCCAAGAAGTGGGATCCGAGGCAGACGGGAAGAAGAGATACTTGTTATTAGCAAGGTAACATACGATGTTCAATAAAAGACTGCTGCTTCCGCAATACCTTCGATAGCACGGCTAATGCTGCGTTGTCATTCATCAAGAGATGATAAAGAAACTGTGGTGGGGCTGGTGAGGAGAACTGGCCATCCAAAAGTTTTCGAACGAAGATTCCATTGCATAGTTGTGTCCAAGTTGGAGGAAAGTGGATTTTGGAGTCTGAAA
Source organism: Isotomurus graminis (assembly GCA_034696565.1). Classification (NCBI taxonomy): domain Eukaryota; kingdom Metazoa; phylum Arthropoda; class Collembola; order Entomobryomorpha; family Isotomidae; genus Isotomurus; species Isotomurus graminis. The sequence goes on along the minus strand of JAQGAB010000308.1, from coordinate 27,202 downwards.
GAACTACATAAGGAGATTAGGAGATGTGATTAAAAAAGGTGAACGGGTGTCAGAGAAAGACGTGGAAATAGTTTCTCGGATTCCTGGCAGGTTGAAACTGAAGATACTATTGTGTAGTAGTGTCGGTCGAATGGTGTATGGGTTAGTCAGAAGGAGAAGAGCAAGAACATAAAGGAGAATTAGTGGTATCCATTGGTGAATGCTGCAGGTATCAAGGGTCCCTGAAAACACAACCGGAACTTTATCTTTCACTGCAGTATATATACATTGAGAAAGCAATTAATGGTCTGCAGAAGAGTCTTAACCTTAGCCTAATGTCTTGAAATATGATAGTCATTACTGCAAAAACAAAAGGGAAATAAAGCATCTCACCAAACTAAGGCAATTAGATTCAATAGAAGTTGTAAAGAGTCGGAAAATATTATTGACGGGTTCTGGTGTGTGTGTGTGTTGTGTGGCACATGTACAACAGCATTACTAGTTCTACTGACAATCATTCCAGAGTCAAAGTTAAAGCAGTCATTCACTCACATGATGTGTAACAGTAAAAGATGATGAGGAACATACGGGTTCAATTTCCTAATCTAAATAAAACACTATTTTGAGTGAAAGAAAATCATGTGCTACTCGGAAACACATATTTGAATAATTAAATAGCAGGAGAAAAACCAACATTAGGGGCTGCATTGTATTGACAAATAACTTCAATTTGCATTCCAGAGGGGCGTAATTGTCTCACTAATGTGCCGTAGGATACGAGTTATCTGTCTATTAGGCGAAAGTGCATATAGCGTAAACGGACTGTGGATGGAAGAGGAAGGAAGTACACAGCATCAGACAACTTCCAGACCAGAGTGAAAGAGTATTATATTCCTCATCCTGCTCAGCCCACAAGCGAACATCGCCTCGTTTTTTATGAAACTCACGATTTGAAAGTTTCCTGCTGAAGTTGAAGATACTGACTGCCTGGAGTGAGATAATCTACGTCCAATGCCAAGCAATTCCAGCTCTGGGCCTGTTCGCAAAGATGATATGCTCGGCATGTCTACAATGGGAGAAAAGTTAAAGCTTTGCGTATTCAGCAGTGTAATACTCACTTTTCCTCACTCTCTCTGGCATATTCTTCAGCTTGGCTAGCAAAAACTGTGAGTAATAAGGACTTGCTAACCATTACATCACAGACTTTACAACTCATTATGCTACGTAGTTACCCATAGCATTTGGGTCTTCGCTATAAAGTTGTTTGGTGCATAGCTGAGATGTTCTAAGAAATAATTATTGCATAGGAAAAAAGGCCCGGCTTTCATTCATATAATTTTACATCATTCATTTATTTTAAGATCATCAGCTCTTTCTACAGCGTGTTCTGTTGTGTTTTAAAAGCACATGCATTAAGCGTGCAAGATATACAAAAAGCTTTGCTTGTAATACAGCCTAACTATACACTTACGAACACGATAAATGTGATCTGAATACTAGGACGTTACACTTGAGGTAACACAACACAATAGAAGGTAATGTCACATAGAACCATAGAAGGCATGCAAATTAGCAGTAGGACACAGTTTGAAAATATTGTAAGACAACTACCATACTAGTGTAGCCTTTCTCTGTTCACTAAATAAAACGCTAGAAGAGAATTATATCTATATCTACAATGATAAAAAGGAAGCAGAGATTGTTGGAATAAAAAGCAAACTATTAAAATCCAGTTCGAGTCGAGATACAAGGGAAAGTATAAGAAGCATTATTTACGCTCTTTACAGAGTTTTGAGAAGAGCACACAAAATACTAACCCGGGATACGGCACCTAGGGATGGGAATCCGGAAGGCTGTGGTGATGTGGCTTGGACGTACCCCACAGGATCATTGCCAGGACCATAAATGTCCATGGGTCCTGGAGAGTTCGGAGTTGGGAAAGCCCTGTTTGATGGTGATGTGGGAGCACCAAATCCACCTCCTGGGTAGTTACTTATAACTGTTCATAAAAGTAAAAAAACCACAAATGAAATTGACGACGCTCAAAGATAAACGCAGCGAAACTTCTTCAAGTAGTAAATTGATCACAGACTGACTGAGGTTTGAAGGAAAATTCTTAAAGTACATATTTCGTATTATATATACCTGATAGTGCCTGAGTTAACAAAGGTGTATTATTATTAGGAGTTAGCTGTCCATTAGGTAGTTCCACTGTAAACAGAATAATGAATCAGTTGTAAGGATGAAGATAAAAAAGTGGAAAAAGTTAACAGTGTGAGATAGCTTCTAATGTAAATGGCGATACGTTAAAAAATAAGCGTTCAAAACGAACTCATCGGTCGAGTCAGGATCAAAATTTAAGACTTGTTTCTACTTGGAAGTATTTTCGGTAAGTACAGAACAAAACTTACATTGAGTTGGACGACCAGATGCATCTCGGGTTAAAGGAGAGTTTCCCGTGTTACCCCCGCTGTCGTTCCGAAGTCCAGCCTGCAATCCATCGAATAACTACCGAATAAGGTTTGGTGTAAAAATAAGGAACATACATGTCATTCCTATGCAAATCATATAAGGGACTTATAGGAACTCCAAACAGGAAAGAGATTTAATCTATTGCTTCGAAGGAATACAAAAAAGAAAGACTTGTGTTCGTGGCAAGGATGCTTTCTAATGTGTAACCACGAGACACTTTGGCTGGTGGAGAAAGTCTAAAACTGCAATCGGGATTGAGACTTTCTCCATCATTGACTTGCTTGTTTTGGAAACAGCTTCTTTCTTGCTCTCTCACTAATACTCTTAAGTTTCTCTCTCAAACCACATTCTGCCAAAAATAAGTTGGACTTTACAACACAGTTCAGACTGTATATCAAGTTGAAGTGTCACTATTACATTCAAGGTACAAGCATTTACGTCCAAGCTGAGTGTCTCCTAGGTTCGCTCGTTTCATTGTCAATTGAGTTTATCAAACTGCTTGTATAGTAGATATACGATGTTACTCGTAGCATTCTCGATGTGTTCGTTCTTGTCATTTTCAAAGTATCCGACTCTTCAAAGGGCAATGGGACAAAGTATACAGCAGGAGTTTTGTGCATTGAACTGCTGGTGTTGGGACAGCGCACACAACTCCCTCCCAAGCCTCTATGCACAAAACAGATTTCATTAAGATGCAAGTCTTATTCAGGAGTAGGACACATGTAGGATGAAAATCATCTTTTCGTGACATGCGAAGGAAGCACTGAACATTGTTGATTGTGGAGGAAGAGAGAAAGTAGTATTTCATAGACAGCAAAATGAGACTGTCAAACACATTCAAAATCTCTTACATTTTATCGCGAATAACAACGTGCACGACCTTATACACTGGGGTACATTGTTGAAGAGATCTATTTTTATCGCCCACATAAAATAACTTAAATGAATTGCCAAAGTTTGTAGTGTGTACTAGTGTGTAGTAAGTAGGTGGTAAGATGGATGTGTTATGGCAATCATGAAGGGGAAAGATTGAAACCAGACGAGACAGTGATAGGCCACATCTGCTGTACAAGTTCACAAAACAACTTCATCCATTGCATCTTCCACGTAGTATTGCCATTTGCACACAAAGGACAATAGAAGAACACAAACTCTATTAAAACTGGTTGAACAGAATAGTAATGTCAAGTAAAATTGTCCACGTAGATCAACTGTTGTGCACGAGAGACCGACGTTTCCTATTTAAAGTTGAGAAACTATGACAGGTAGGTTAGACGGGGTTGTCATGTCATAGTCATCGTTGGAGGTAATTGGCTTGATAATTCTTGAGTCTGGGAAATTTACATAGTTTACTCTACATGCTGATTACTTAGCGAGAGCCATACAGCTGAGGAAAGTAAAATATAATCCAAGAACATCACTGATGGTGAAATGTCGAGTGAAAGTTCACATATACAAGTCTTATATTAATGTATATCCATGTATTGTTGTCAGTGTCAATCAAGTTGGAGTTGAGAAATGTGATTTAGGAGGAGTCGAATTACTTCACAAGTCCTCTTGATATGGACATGGATTTGACTATGTGTAATACATCTTCCCCAATCACTCCATCGAGCCAGTGGTCTGATGATGTGGGAAGTGCTGCTTTCTCCAGCAACGGGTTTGTGTTGACTTGCCCTTTGCAGCTCTATACACACACCCAGTGCCAAAATCTCTATGAGCACATGACTCATTAAATAGATCGGATGGTTTTCAAGCACTTTGTTCAGGGTTACAGTTTATAATACTAATCCATAAGTCAAAAGAGTGTTTAGTGAGAGAGAAAGAAGAGAACACTTGACAACAACAATGCTAATGGTAACAAGCCAATGTGCTTAATGTTCAATTGGAGTCGTATTGCATTATCGAATGTGCTAGTTGCTCTTAAGTTGCCATATCATGTGGGTTATTTTCAGCCAAATGTTAGGCGCACTGGGGATGCAAAATATTTGGGTTCGGGAAAGTGGCATCAGCAGCAGTAGCGACACTCAAAATCAAAACGATCAAATCAATCCAGTTGTTTCGTAGTTATTTGACAGCCAACACAATCATGACACTCTACAATCTTAAAGTCATCCGTATTTATGAATGACTTAATGACTTGTAAATGTATTCATAGCTAAGGAGATGGGTGAATCGTACGATGTACGGGAAAATGTGAGACTTTAAGTCACCTCTAGTCATACCTAGTCTAATAATATAGATTTACAAACGATATTTTTCGAAATGGGTTCAATTAATTCATAGGTAGAAGTTTCTAATTTGGTGTTCCACAACGACAACAACTAACTTGGATAGATAAAAGATAATGAAATCAAGAATATCCTTGGGAGAAAACAGGTTGTATCGAGAAGAAAGTTTCGTGAGTTTTGACAGACTAAGAACAGTTTGGGGAGAAACATGACTAAACGTATACAGCGTATCTGAAAAATCTCCACTTTTATGGTAGTTTCCCCCGCCTCAAAGAAAGTTGCTTAAGAGAAGGTGCTAAATTTGCAGACAGGGGCAAGCTAGTTGGGGTAAGTTATAAAATGTCGGATAATCTGACACATGCATATTTAGAGGGGCACAAGAGAACAACAGAATCACAAAAATGTATGATCGTAAAAGTTATCTAGTGTACTTTTAGTAAGAATACAGCAAAAAGTCAGTGGAAGAAAGTATGTGTGCTTCTTATAAATAAGTAAATCTGGTGTCTGAAATAAATGAATGATTATTACTTGTGCAGCTGCGTAGTCATAATATCCTGTGGCCGCTGCAGCGATATTGGCTCGTTCAGCAGCGTTGGTTGTCGCTGTAGGCACAGCCGGTGCTGCCGGAAAGTATCCATAATTTGGGAAACCTGTACACAAAACCAAAAATAAAGTAGTTCTTATGTATTGTTCTACACACAAAGAGCATGAAGAAAAAGATTGTTCTAATAATTTGTACACGAAAAATCACTTTGACACGCGATGATATTATCGCCAACACAAAATAAGCTCAAGTCAAACATTAAGCAAAAAAACTAGCTTTAGAAAATACACAAAATAAAGTCTTCACTGACGAGATGATCATAATAACTGCTAGAAGACTAGTTCAAGCACAAATTAAAAAAACATATTCCACTGGAAACAAGCTGATAAACTTTCTAAGCTAATGTTCACACGACATATAATGTCGGCACGGAGTTAGCATATGAAGCAAGCGACTTCTTAAATTCAGTTAAATTCACTAAAATAGATATTAGTACGATGTATCAACAATAACATCTAAACTTTTTGTAATTACAAACGAACAATGTAAAAAGAAAAGTCGACTGACACTACGAATCTTTGAAAACGGGTAGACACTTTAAAAGAAGATTAAGATACAATAACTATTTTGTCAGCGGGGTATTATTGACTTGAAAGAAGGTATGAAAAATTTGGGTCTGTGGTATCTTGATCTTGCTTTTACACTATGCGTCAACTCTGGTCGAACTACTACCGTCATATACCTACAATCTAGATTCTACGCCGACAACACTAGAACGTTGAGATTTTGTAGGTTTGTAGAACACTTTCTTTTGCTATCCATCTATATGCTTAGTAATGGGGCTAGATGAAGTATAACCCCGCATTACCAATCGACAACATTACATAAGTGTATGTAGACCAACATTTAAGTCTATGACTCTATAATGACGAATATTTATAGTAACTGATTTGTATCAAACTAACTACACAGTACAGTATATCATACCGCACTTTCACTCCAAGAAAGTTGTTTTACTTGAAGTATGATTTCGTAAGATTCCAACTACAAAGATTCAACTCTAAAAGTACAAGTAAAACTATATTTCTATAAACTTCTATGATGGGTGCTATTAACGAGTACTTTATCCGAAGATGCATTAATCTACACATATGTTGTCTAGATTAACCATTTTCTTAACTGCGTCAAAAAAGCCTCTCTGTCAATTTGTAAGAGATGAGTTCCACAATTCTGAAACAGTATCCGTGTAAAAAGTACAGCAATGTTGAGTAGCATTTAAGACAAGCACGGCAAAATGAGTGCATCAGATTACTGGACAACTATTCGATTTAAGTCACAAGGAACGCGAAATCATAAGGGGTTACTTTTGCGTTGGTGATGAAAGCATACAGAATTGAAAAGGTAACACAGACCACATTGGATGTCACTTGCGGGACACACATGTCACATGTAGCAATCTTAGAGGCGAAAACTGACGACTAATTGGAGATGATGGAGCTACTAATTTCCATAAATACTTTGTAAGACAAGGAAAGAGCACATGGAGATTTTGATTGACAGAATGTGACAAAATACAGAGAGCAAGAACGAACCATCAAGCTGGAAATAATGTTAATAACAGAGGTCACAACTACTCTAATAAAATGCGACTAGACGGTTCAACCAACCAGCCTAATAATAAATTGTTCGATCACTCGGAAGGTCAGTTATTCGTCATCAATATACTACTCACTACCTCATCATCATAATTAATTCTTACTAACTCAAGATTTAGACATACCGTACAAAGACAAAATCAGCTAAATACAAATAAAAATCTCCGGCAACTATGTGGCTAGTGGTATTATATAAAGATCACGGATAGAGTATTAATGGATGCAATTGCTTCCTTCTAATAACCAATGATTATAGAAATCGTCTTGGAATGACTGAGACTGAACAGAATTGAATACTTGAAAACGTTCATCCTAAAAGTCACTCCAGAAAATAATTTCCGGAATCAAAGGTTACAAACAATTAGAATGATCTGAAAACCAACAGACCTGATTTCTCTCGTGGCTAAAATGTTGAGCCCTGCGACACCCATTGACTTGAAGAGTCAGCCTCAGCCTCTCAATGGAATCCTACAAGAGTCTTTGCTAATTCAAACGTTAATAATATGCTCAACAAACGACTCAATGGAAATCTGTCTCACCACTTGTCTTGTGGAATACAAATCTGAATAGAAGGCTGAGTCAGCTGAAATCAGACATATCACCAAGCGTTTGTCGCCGCATATGGAGACTAAAATGCCCGTGGATTCGATGCTCTAGAAATCTTCACTAATATTAACTAGAAGATCATGTTACGAATTATTACATCCAGATAAATTACTAAACAAACTAGTGGGGTTTAGAAGTTCTACACAAGAAAGAAATTTGTATTCAACGAATGTTGATAAAAAATGATTTTTAAAGATTTTTATTCGATTCATTTGTCTTTTCTTTTCATCACATATAACATAACAATTCAATTCAAGTAATACGACTGACTATCCTTAAGTGACCGTTTACGTAATTTAATACATCCTTACTGAAATGTTATTGCCTTGTGTCTTTCCGACTTCGTTACGTATAGAAGATAACTAAGTAAACTAGATACCACATTATAAATACCTATCGATTCAGCATTAATAATATTCTAATCTACATCTTTCCTTTATGAATCACCGATCAGTACGAATCTAATTCCACACAATGGCTACCAGTATTATGCATCATGTACAACTGCATGACTGAATACTTCAAGAACCTTTTGTAGAAATATTAAATTCTGAATGAAAAAGTATTCTATTACTTTCCCACAATTACATGTTAAATCTGTTGAAACTGATACTTATGCATTGTTACTCCCACATATGTTTATCATGAGTTAACCTCGGAATTTCACATTGTAAATTAGAGTAGAAGTCAATTAAACAATACTTTCGTTTACGATGGCCATTTTATCCTGTTTGGACTCAGCAGCAATTATAATAAAAATGCAACGCTTGAAGGATTGTATTTTCCTAATCACTTGTCCACATCTACACCGTCGTTCTTTCTAAGAGTGCTTGGCTTTCTTCCTACTTGAGGAAGAAGGATTGGAAGAAGCTTCGATGATATGTTAGGAACAGGGAGAATAATAATTGGTTTTGATGAAATAAAAAGAAATGGGATAACAAGCGAGGACCACGACCTTAAAAACGCAGACTCTCTCGAGAGTGCATTTTAAAAAGCAAACAAATATTGCTAGTTGCTTTTGCTGCTGTACGACTTATGAATTAAGTTAATTTGGAACTATCCTTGTATAACGGAACTCGCAAGAATTCCTATGATAAAAGGACACATTAAGAGGAGCAATAGCACCCATCGATAGAGAAGAGTGAAATTGCATGTGACTTAACATTGCGACTAATTATCTTATTCATTAGTTCATTCGTTAGCTTAATACACCTAAAAGTTTAGAAAATATTATACCTGATGTCAACATTCTTTGGTCTCGACCAAACATGAATATAATGTCACTGTTAGTCTGAAATTCTAACTACAGGAAACACAGTGTTGGCTTACAATATTATTTAAACACATTGTAAATCATGTATGAATTGTAAACTGACGTGTGAAATTAGTGTAAATTAGTTAATAGCCAATTTAAGTTTGATCAGATGACTGTTATCAGTGAAACATATATACGTCACTAATTAACCACCTATTATAAGCATCATTCAGAAGTATAATAAGTATGATTAAGTTCCAGAAGTTATATATGGTGTGCTGTAATTACTGAGGAGAAAGTCTTTCTGAACGAAGACCAATAATTATACAGACAAACAAGTATGAATTCATAGCAAAGAGGGAAATATAGACTGCCAGCCAAAAGCCTAGTTAATTATACTCTCATTTACCAACATATATGACCTCATTCATTTAGTGTGTTGCATTCTACTTCCCACTCGTAGTCCAACTACACCTCGTTTAAATAACTTCTTAACTCTTAATGCATAATAATCTCGTCTTTGTCTCGTTATGCTAGTTAGATTGTAGTCACACGTACTTCCTTGGGAAAGAATACTCTTGTAGTACACAAACTTTCCTTCGAATCCGAGCATAATATGCTATTTTTGTGTCCCATGTCACTTAGTACGAAATAAAACCCACATATTGATAATCTCGTCCCGTATGAGGCATATGGAGTCCTCAGCAAAGTAACAATACCCTTCGCCTTCATAACTGAATGAGATACGTTCGATCCTTACAAATAGTACTAAAGTGCGTTGTTTTTCCTCAGTTGTTATGTGAGATCAAAACCAATTTTCCATGTTTCTTAAACTTCAAAAGTGTCTACGACTGCTTTACCCACAAATTAAAAAAGCCAGTCAACAGTATACGCTTTGATTGCGTTAATACAATTCGGACTTTCGGACAAACAACCCACAGACCTTTCTGAATGGAATGAAGCCCAGTAATGATTTTCTACATGCGGGTTTACATAATTATGTGTATCTAGCAAATTGTAAGATTGTAATGACTGCATACGCGTCACGCGTGAATTATTCCGCGTCTATTAGTTTTAATAATTGGGCGAGTGTGATTTTAAGCTGAAAAACATAAATTCTCACTGCAACAAGGTTGTAGTAAGCTGACACTGAGCTTCTTAATTCTTAATAACGTCCTGGAGCACACAATATCTGCAGATTATAGCTGTGAACTGTAATCGCCACAACACACAAGAAGAATAATACAAGAAGGAGGATTAGTGTGTTTATGATACTTATATTACTCCAAATAATCAGAATCCGAATGAGTGTTGGCCTATAAACCACGATTGTCAATATTTGACATCAAAATTGAGTAAAGAAGCAGCTAGTTTGATGGACAAAGACTTGTTTATGAGGAAAGGGAATAGCATAGTATAATATAAACTACCATTGGTTTAGTATAAGATGTCTATAAATAGGGTGCTTCATTGTACTCCTCTCTCGCAGTCATGCATGCAGTCAGCAGTTGGAAAGAATTCGGAGAGTATACACGACAGAATGCCATTGCTTTGCTGTTAATGTAATTGGATTGTAATAGGAAGACCCCGTTCAGCCTGTTCGTAAACTACAGAGAAACAAATATATATGTACGTGTGTTCTTTTGCATGTCATTCATGTGAAGTTGCGTGGTAACCGCTGGTCTGCTCGTATTCTACTTGAGATTAAATCTTGCATGAAACTTTAAATCCTAATTTAAAGAATACGATTAATCTTCATTAAACAGTTGAAACAAGTAGTAGTCGGTTGTGTAGGCTGTGTAGTATGAGAGAACAAGCAAATGAATCTGAAAGTCGCATACGAAAATCAGTACTGGGATTCAATAATTTAATCATCTTAATTGTTGATTGGTTATATATAAATTTATAATGGTTTCATCGCTAAACATCACTACGTTTTCATTCTGTAAAAGTTCATCTTGCTTTGCATAGTTTACTATAGAGTGGCATCGTCTGGTATTTAACTCCACCGAACTCTCCGCTATCATAGTATTGACTTTTTGTATGAGATATATTTTCGTATTTATGCAGGAAGACTAGTAACATTGAACATTGCAGGTAATAATAAAAACATAAACTAATAATCTCGTTTTCCCTTCGCGTAAAATAAAAAAACTGGTACATACTTTGTTGTTTGCCTTTAGACAGTGCATCTTCTATAGATGTATAAATAGTCCGAATGTTTTTCACGTTAAGAACTCAATCTGCTGTTTGTGTGGTGAAAGCACACGCCTATACACTGTCTGATAGCTTGCACCACTGGGTACCTCATTTATTGCATTTGGTTGATCACAATATATCAAAAGTAAAGATAGACACACACTGTCAAGTATGAACTCTGTGATGCGTCAGTGTCATCAAAAATTGAGAGCTTTTTGATACGTTCATTATTACACTTCGTACAGTTATCAATATAAAACCCATCTTTACATGGAGTGTAGTGCTGAAACTTGAGATTACACTTATATTTAGAGTTTATTACTGCATGATTTTTTTTACTACGCCTGTGATGCTGACTACTGACTTTCTCACACTTTTCTACCTGGTGTTAACGGAGTTTTATTTCTAATAATGACGTATCATTTAGTTTAGTCATTTTCCTCTGCATATAAAACGAGACTCGTCCTATCAAAAAGTATGTCACATCATTCAAGTAGTCTGGTCATGAGAAAATATTTAGAGCTGCTGATGAGACATTATATAGACATTATCAGTATGTATAGAAATACGCTGCTTAATTTGTATAAATAAAATGTCACGATTGATTAAAATAATTCCCGTGATGTGTCTTAACATCTAGGATTATGACACTTATATCTATCCAGATATAATTAACGTATAAATATAAATATAACTACACAGGGATCGTCAACACTTCACGACATTAAAAATCTTGTGTGTGATTCGAGTGAAGCAAGAATAAATTCAGATCAGATTAGCACTGATTCCAGCATTCACAGTTTCATAGAGTACAGACAGTCGATTGGATAAGGTAGGCATAAAGGGGTACCTGTTGGGTACGGCAGCCCGAATCCTGCATATCCAGAGTAGCCACGTCCCGCTGCATACGCTGCATATGCTGCTGCTGGAAATCCTAATGGGCAAAAAATCACATATTTATTATTTCAGTCTCAGATTACTTCCATATCCTTAAGACATCGAAGTTTCTACTTGTGGAAATAAATAAACATTGACATGTAATCATTAGGAAAGTAAATAGGAATCAAGGAGTTGGGATCAGGTATTAATCTACAAATTAGTAAATTTATGCTGTAAATTAGAGAAGTTAACTTCTACTAGCTGAAATAACGGGTTATGCGTTCATTAACAACGACTTTCACATAAAACTGACTATGGTAATAATTATTAACTTTCTACTGAGTCAGGAGTACAGGATCAAAACTAAATGAGGTGGGGAGAAAATACTTTCAGTGCAATGAATACACAGAACCATAGCAGTTGTAACCAGAGAAAGGAACAAAACTATTTTCACCGATTCTGACCTATCAATGCAATCTGTCGTAAAAATCCTCTTTCAACTTGGCATTGTACGAGATGGCAGGTCTAATGGGACATATTGAATTACTGCCATTTCATTACAGTTTGGTTTAACTCTGAGAAAATAATCTTTCCAGTCAAAAGCCATTGTTATACGAAACGAGTAAGTTGGGGAAAGAATTCCAACATGAATGTTCCGTGAATGTCTTTACAATGAGGAAAACAGTGGCAAAAGTTTAAGTCTTGATTCATACGGAAAACTTTGGCAGTAAGTTGTAAAGTTAAGCTTCACGACATATCAGTGCGATTGCTAAATGTAAGTTAATCAATCTGCTGCGTGCTGAGAAAGATTCAGAATCAGTGTGAAAATAGCTTCAAATGCATAATGTAGCAATTTGAACATGTAGAGAATTAAGTTATAGGAAGGATAGGTAAAACAACATGCACAATTATACCAGGAAGATGGAAATCAAACTCAATCCTGGAAACATAAGGCTTCATAAAGAAAAGGCACGAAACAGGACAGACGAACAAAATGTATTACTGGATTAGACATTATTATCTACAGAAAAGGGAGAAAACCTATTTTATTTGTGAGTTTTCTACTTAATAGCTAAAAAAAGTAGAAAAATGTATGAACTACAGTAAAACCACAAAGAATGATTTTCACTATTCACTTACAACTACTCGCTAAAGTCACTATATTGATTTCTGAGTTTCAATACGGCGAACCAAACTCCCAAAAAGAACACTTTTGGTTCCTGCTCGTGACTTCTCGAGCCAAATCTCAGACTATCTAAACGGCTCTTCAAATGGCTTTATTCGATTCATTGATCGTTTCCTCCATCCTGTGATTTTCGTTTTTTTCTTTAGTAATCCGAAGGACTCTATTTAGATACAAGGCTTCGGAGAACGAAAGAAAGAACAGGTAACGCAACTCTTAAGTCCAAATGGGTGGAACTGTCCACATAATGGAGAAGTCAACGATCAACATTGCCATTTCGAGCGTAAAACCTGAAGTTACTGGGAGACAGGTAGCAGTATTGGAAATAGAAATTGACTACCAGACGACACGTGTGGCTAATATTCTCATCAGGGGCAGACCTACAGTTCTCAATCAAATAAAACTGAAGAAATTGTACACTGACAGAAAGTTCATGTGCTATTGAATGTTCATTACAAATCCACAATAGACAGTACGACTAACTATTGATCGGCACTACGCATGAGACTAATTCAATAAGTCACTAAGATTTTCACTACTGTGACGGACAAGACTACAACTAGACGTTATTACAGACCTCGTCTAAGACTATTTGGTCTGCAAGGGAACTCAGCTACATTACCTTCATACGACCACTTCAAATTATTTATTGAGTTAGGAAAAGTTGTATCCGTTCCGTATTGGCGACATTTGTACATACAGGAAGTAGTTAACCTGCTCGAGTTTATTTTACAAATCAAAGCAGTACAATGGATTATGGATTAAGCTGCGTACTAGCGGATATCTCTGTGTCCCGTCACCGTATTTTAATGGTTTACCATCCATTCTTTCTTCAAGCTAGGACAAGATGTTAAACCGAACAATCCTCAAGCGAATGCAGTCTATATAATATTACATAAACGAGCAAGCTGATCTACTCTAGTTATGCAGATATCTTGTTGTTCACTCGCCAACCTTATAATTTGTTTCTAATACTTTCACCAAGTACGTAATGTGTAGGAAACCACTATATAATCTATAGTGTCGACTGCCGAATCTACATTAAACTTGACGTAAACTGCTAGAATGAATGCCGGTCTCCTGGGACTGAGTACTATTAACCACACGATTCGAATCTGTTGTATTTTAAAAACCATTGTTGTTGAGTATTGACATACCATCAGGCAACGCTCCCAAAGACCACATTAAATCTACAATATAGTGAGCGGCATAAAAAGGAAAAAGACAAATATTATGTACGTTTTAGTCACCAATCAATTCATTAACATTCACATAGTTTAAGGTTAGCTGTTCGCAACGGCATTTCATTTGGGGTCCAAATTATGTAACTGAATCACGGAGGTCGGAAACTGGTAGATTGCATATGCGGTTTAAGAACTCATAGCATTAACAGAGTTTCTGGGAAGTGAAGAAACATTCAGGAGAAAGTTCACACACAGGAGATAAAGATGCTGTTTATAAGCTATATTTAGAAGGACTTCCAGCGACTATTACTTGTCCTTAATTTCATGTCACTAAACTTTATTATGGGTTTACGTAGAGATGCGTCCAATCTTATGCATTTGATGATCAGGTGCCAAAAGCCTACGTTTAAATGTGTAAGTATGGAATATGTTTTCGATTTCAGCATGATTAAAATACATGATCTTGCGAAAGTTCCAACAATCCAGGGGCGAATCTCTTCTGCGTTGACGCAGCTAATAAGTAAGTCCAGAGTCTACAGCACTTTACAGTGTGATATTTTATACAATGGTGGTCATGGTTGTGGTTGCGTTCTGAAAAAATCCCTTTAATCTACTAGCATGAACTTGGCATATATTAAAAAACCTTGTTACTGTAAGCAAGTGATGTGAAAGCGAAGGTTTATTTCATAATTGTTGAATGTTCTAATGGTAAGATGCAAAGCTATTAAATCTCGGTTATTCCCTCGCAGTAGCAGAATGCGAGCATCAGTGAGTTGATACATAATACAATTATAATTTGAGACTTTAGTTGTTAGTGTGGATTGTTTGAAGATAGATCAGCATACAAAGCTAGGCAACATATGACAGAGTAAAGAGCTGGTTGTGGTGAAAGTATTTTATGGCATATGTAGCACTTGATCAAAAATGTATGCAAGGGTACATATTAGGTACACATGAGAGATAATATGTAAGTATTACAGTACTTGGATAAAATTTATTGACTCAGTCTATACAACGAGCAGAACTATCTACGATCAGAAAAGTCTTGCGCTATATTTGTAATGATCAGACAGTATTCTACCTTTGACTACGGTAACTTCAAATGACTACAATTATGTTATTAATTGGTATTATTTTTTAAACGTACCAACAATGAGACTCACTACAACAACGATAACTCACGGGAAATGATCAGTCCACTCCCCTTCACTTTGCAAGTTGTATTTGGCAATAAGTTGAAATGTAAAGTTACAGAATACTCTAATCTCAAAAGTCTTGAATGTAGTTTAGTCCCGGAAAACGATAAAGTACGATTAGATTTGCAGCTTAACAGGCCTACACACATTAGTTACTTACTGCTACGAAATTGCGTAAGAAGTCCAAAATTATAACACAAGAAAATTCAGAGTAACAAAACGTAAAGAACAAGTTTATATAGTGAAATGAAATACCAATAACAAAATATTTATGGCTGTATAGACATGTAAAATGAATGTTCCAGTGCACCAGCTTTTCTCGTGTATGAAAACTTCGCGAGCACGACTAGCTGTTATAATACGCATAAAATAGACGAGACTTGACCCACTTCACTAACTACACACTCATCATCAGTTAAATACTTACAAGACAAATACTACAGCTCGCTATTATTATTACTGATTGATTACTCACTGGCATAGAACGACACCATTAGAGTCAACAAGATAGGTTTCTTGCTTATCACTTAATTAAGAAATCAATTCCATCTACAAGTTCAGTTTGCCTCGTATACAAAACCATAGCGTTTCTGCTGCACATTACAAGTCCAAGTGACATAACAAAGTACAACAACTAAAGAGACGTAAGAACTCCACGCACAACAAGGTATTTCAAGAGATAGTAATCATTACAGATTAACAACCCTCAGGATTTTCCTTGCTTACTAACAATTCTACTGTATGTAATGTACTGTTTAAGTTTATACTTGTAATAATACACCTAGAGATCCTAGATCTACTGTAATGACGTGTTTATATTAATACTTGTATACTGAATGAATATTATTTACAGATTTTACGGTAAGATTAAGTTACTTCCTAAACTTCTACGGAATAGTAAGAAAAACGACGAGCAATATGTTCTTACTCCAGGTTGTATTGCCACTAACAAATACACACCTGGCAAACCCATACCAATCGAGCTATACTGTTTTCATTGCTATTTTGTGATTCGAAGGTGAATTTATTTTCTTAAGTCTTCGTGTATGCCTTTATCACAAAGTAATCAGAAGTTGAAAAAATATGATGATATTCATGCCTTCTATAAATTCCGTTCTCTACTTAAAATCCCACAGACAAAAATTGTAAGGATATATTGCACAGTTGTCTTATGATTTGCAGGTCTGACTTGTAACAAGAAGAAACATCAAGGAATTTGGGTTTGTAGTCATTCTGCTACGTAATGAGACTTGATTTTGGTGAAAACAAGTTTAATATGCACATTCTTTCCATGAGATAATTCCGTGTTTATACATTTACTGTTTCCTGTTCGTTGTTGACACTTCACACAAAATATGATGATGAACTAGGTGAGTTCTTCTTAGCCTTTCTTTTAATGATGTGACGAATTTGCGATATGATATGGTATGGCAAATGGAGACTTCCAGCTACTAGACTAAGTTAACAAAACTAATTACTATTAAGATGTGGAAGGAACAAGTTGCATAATATTGTTTAATTGGTCCTATGTGCTATTTCTGTCTTTCAAGATCTAAGGCCATGTCTAAGATTGACATAATGAAAACATTAACACTTAGGAATAGTCAGTTGAATCTACGTATATTATACTGTTGAACTGCATTATTCGTAAGAAAATTCTATATAGTACAACAATATAATCTCTAAATATTATAATATTGTTGTATACTACATTACTATATCATCACTCTAACACTACAAAACTACTTTCTTTTATTCCCTGGAATCCTATAAAAATATCCACTACACCATTTGTCACAACCTTATAGTCTGATATTGCTGTCTTTTTAGCATTTTATATGGCCTTAGATGCAGATCCCTTAAACAATTCAAAGGCGTTTGATAGTAGTTACATGATCCTTTTTCGTTGCCATTGTATCAGTGACAGATTTTGCATCCGCTGTTGGTTCTGAGATTACTTACAAAAAGTTATACACGACAGTTCGGACATCTACATGCAAATGAAATGATGTCAGCACTAAATGATTGCGTGTTTTCATGCTATTAGCATTCAGTAATGTCCAGGTATAACAAGTTATTTGGCACTCTTAATCTCATTGATGAACTTCCTACACCCTTCCATAGAAGGGTGGTTTATTAGTCCTGAGTCTTTTTGAATTGAGCCGTCCGATTAGTAATTATTTCAACTAGTATGTAAGTCCGGATAAAGTTTATTATTTGCCTACACAGATCGCTAAGAATTGGTATAAAAATGATTGTATTAAGTGATAATAATACTTAATATTTCTAAGAATGGTTTCGCAACTATCCTAATTCTATCTGTTTCTATCACTGTGTGCTAATCTAAATGATCATGTTAAGTTCTGTTTTTCGACGGTTCCGATTTTATATAAGATATTAAGGTAAAAATTCAGATCACATGACGGAAAGTTGAGGTTAATTGGTTCCACTCATAGGCCGGAAATGATATTATCTATGAAACTATGTCTACTAAGAAACAGTAGATGCCTTGTGTCTTTGGTAATTATATTGTCTACTCTGATCTGAGCTATCAATGTATGATTTCAAATATCTTATTCCTTAATCGAGTTGATAAGTGTCCTCTTTAAACTGTTTAAATCTTCACTTAATCGCATTTTTCAATACAGCCCATTGTGAAGTACGTATGTTGCGTTTGTTGTCTCTCATTCAATACTTCTACAATCCTGCAGCACTACGTCAGCAACGAGTCAACTAGTTTATTGGTATGGTAGAGCTACTACATTTACTACCACATTGTAGTACTACAAGTGACAAGAAACAAAAATAGCTTACAATTAGCTACATGGGATGCAGAAGACTTCCTACAAACTATAATTAGATGCACACTTCGTCAAAAGCTTCTTACAATTAGTGTTCAAACTCTTCATAGCTGCTGCAGTAATGTGAATTGGATGATTGGATCACATCACAGAAATTAGATAGCCATCCTACATGGAGTCACTGTCAAGGTCTACTTGTATCAATATCTCGGATATGACTTAGCGTACCAAAATTGTGAAATTAGATATGAAGGTGGTATATAGCTCCCATGATATGATTCAGTTTTGGTTACTGAATCCTCTGCCTTAATGATCTCCTCAATGAATAATGCATCTCACAATGCCCCTCACTTAAATTATGCACCTTAACCTTTTAAATATTTAATGAGACTATAATATTTTCTACCTATCCAACCAAGTATGCATGAATTGGGTTTCAGCACATATTGAATTACCCATTGAACTTCAATGGAACTAATTTAGTCAGTAAACGTAGTAAAATGAGATGACTAAAGTAAAAGTTTTGCATTGACTTTACGAAACCTTAATGTCCTCCTTGCACCAATGTTTTTACATGGAGAAAGGATGGTGATGGACATAAGGCTGGGCTCTATCTCATATTTGAATGGGCAGCATAGTGAGCCCGATGGGATTGATGGTAATGCCAGTTTGAGTGTTTGGATTGGAGTGATGATGATTGGTAATGACACCGAATACATTCTTAGATGCTAGATATGGACTTGCAGTATGCTCGAGAGTGGACAGAATGTGATGAGTCCGGGAGCTACCGGACAAGGAAGACGTATGGGTAGCCGCCGAGGCTGTAGCAATTGGGATCGCGTAAGGAGTGTATCTGATGGAAGTTGGAGCTGCATGTGCAGCGGCCGGACCAATGGCTGGAATTAGAATGAACTCACCATAGCTCGCTCCTCGGGTCGAAGCTCGAGTTTTGGCCAAATTTGCCGGTAGCATCACTTCCTTTGGCTGAGCCTTTTTGCACTCCACCTGAAATATGTCCAAAAGCGAAGAATATGGATGACCATGTCATAAAAATTTCACTGGCAGAGGTAATAGCATGGAGATTGGGAAAAAGTGAACGTTCAATGAAGTGAAAGCCGAAGAATACAAAGCAGAAAGAGAAGTGAATAAATTGAGACAACTTTACCATTTTGTTGTTAATTTCGTGGAAATGTATTTCGCAGACCTTATCAACTACATCTTCGTTTTGGAAAGTAACGAATCCAAAACCTGTCAATCAGAAAGATAAAATAATAACATAGGCTCAGCTTACATGATGGAAAGCACAAACAATCATCTTTGAAGATGATAGATGAAGGATTCAGTCAAGTCATGGATGGAGCAAGAAAAACAGGTAAATATAACCACTCAAGCGAAAGGCTGAAGATAGTGTGTATTATACTCGTTTGGCTACGTATAGCTATCTTGACTGTTCATCTAAAAACTGGAGCTTCTCCTATTATAAGAAGATTGAATGTCTTATGAGTGTATGACATATGCATAGTGAGGAGAAATAGATGACGATGATGGCTGGTGAAGCAACTTCGTCTGGTGTTCCCGTCAGTATTCTCATTTCTTGTAAAGTATGAAGATTTGCTTTTCTGACATTCATTCATGAGCTACGACGAGCACTAATGATTATGTGAGAATGGTGTGTGCCGAGAAGAAGCAAAACGGATCCTGTTCGGAGATAAAATTATTACGGTCTTGACAAGATAATGCACCATGCTTGCAAGTAAATCACCAGCAAAGAGTTTTCTTGTGTGCGGAAGGAAAGGAAAGTTCATAAGAAATAGTGTATGGATGCCTTATTAGTAAGAAACAGACTTGAGCCGTCATCCCCGAACCTCCTCCGAACATCCTTGTCAGGTGTTTGGACCCGAAAAATTCCTATTGGCATACCTCGAACCCTATTTTGGCAATCTATTCTGTCTATTTTTTGCTAATTAACGAGTGAAAATCCTTTTACAAATCGTTATTCCTCTGAGAGACTAACTTCTCTACCAACCACGTAGTACTTTTTTTCTTTGTAAACTATGTGTGCCAGATACCAACCAACAATACTGTGCAAGACAGCAACCCACACTTATTCAAACACTACTGTTTTCTTTCATCTTCTGTTTGCTCACGTCCTACTCGTCTAGCAAAATAAGCGTTTTTAAATACCATAATCAAATTTGTCTCCAACAGTCACTTAAACATCACCTAGACTCTCACTTGGCTAATAATCAACACTCAATGCGTGGAAATTTATCATTTTAATCAAACCCATATGCCCGACCTGATTCATTAAATGGCCCATAAAACTAGCATGAAAGATCTAAACTCTCGAATCTAATTTTTAATTCCGGCAGCATTGTGGAACTTTTCTGTGCGACTGATAGTACTATACACATCACTCCTTAACTTGTACAGCTTACCTGTACTTAACTCTAGTCTCCTTGCTTTGATGAACAAAATAGATTGCAAGTCATACGTGTTTACAAACAGAGAAAGCCCATGGAATGCTTAACTGTCTGAATTCTAAAGGCATTCAATCTATTTCAAAAGTCAAAGTGAAGTAGGGACATATTCTATAATTACTGGCTCGTCTCCGAATTCCTCAGCCCCAAATCTCATCTACTAGAAACTCGGCAGAGGTTTCAGGCGTGTGACGAACCCCCATTCTTTTCTCGTGTAGCATGAATACTGCACCGCAGTAATTGTCACACTTTAGGAATATGAGAAAATCCTGAGCGTAAGTTTCTCATTATAATCGGTTCATCACAACAGCTAAAGTTACTAAAAGTAGTATCAACTCCATCAATCTATGTAATGTGTAGGAACCGACAGCCGGCAGAGAAGCCTCGTACGTAAATGCGATACAGTTGATCGTGCAGAGATGATGTACTCCTGGTTGAACAGTATCACATCGAATGTGAAGTTTGATTATGGTGCGATAAAAGGAATAGTAAGTCCTAAAAGTATGGTCAAAGGACTTTGAAAAGTTGTCAGCGATGACGACACAAAAGCTCTTGAAGACTGTAGTCAGATTGACGTAAGTCTCAAGTAAATTGTACCTGCACTGTTTTCTGTCTGAAGGAGTTTTATTTGAATTCCATTCCATCACAGCGGTTCAATGGAAAGATTTATTTGTCATTCACATTTCAATAAAATGTTAATGCCATTGATGTTCGCCTACTATAAATCCACTTTCATTCAGTTTCAGTTCAATATTGCCACTAATACACAATATATAATATACAGAGATGTAGTATATGTGGGAGTACGAGGCACGAGGTGATAGGGGAAAGTAAGGGACTTGCACTATCATTCTCCCGGATTTCCTTCCTTAGTTACTGCTACATACCAGGAAGGGATGCTGAGGTATCCTAAATCTTCACAGTGTGTATGAGCAGCATCTATCTGGATACAAATTGTCTAAACTTTGTACCAATTTTGCAGCCTTATAAAGTTTAAAGTAGGCAAGCCAAGCAAATATTGCAAAGTTTGAACTTCTTGGCACCATAGAATTTCTCCAGTAATACCCCTGTCAAAGAAGTATGATCGTAACTCGCTGCCTCTACTGACATAACCATTGCTGGCAGTAAAGCCGTTCATCTTTTCCTTCATTCCATTATTTCGTTGCTCCTTTAAACGACTCCTTTTCATTGGAGAAGATGAACGATCCTTTCTACTCGTAGTACCTTTCTATTCACTAAAACTTCTTCCACCGCAATAAGATCCTTCAGCACTCGCAAGTCTTTTGCCATGTATTTCACCACACCCAGAATTCTCATTACACTCGCTTTCACCCAAACTTAAATTCTTAAAATATCTTGCTGTCCTTTCTCCTTCTGTATGCAAGTAGCATTCTAGCATTTTTCTTTATTTCTACCTCCTGATTTGTAACTACTTCAGATTCTTATGCTCAAACCTCCTTGCTTCACTCAGCCTACGAATTCATGCTACTCCATATGGCTTTTCATGACCACATTCTTCTTCAATAGGATTTCCTTTCTTTGTAAACAGCCTTTACTTTCCATTTCGGGTTTAAATTGGACATTACATGTGACACCACGACAAACTCGTCAAAATTTATTACATCATTCTATCTACATAACAATTTTATGTGGAGGTTTGTCCTCTTATTCCCAACTAAAAAATAAGTTAACTTTCACCATCTAATCACAGCAGTTTTGAGAACTGTATCATTCCTCGTTATCCCTAGAAGTCCACAGTTCCACGTGCTACATATTCGTAAGCAGTATAACTGACAGGAATTTGCTGTTCCACCTTTATTACGCAACTGAACTCCACATACACCAGAAAGTATTGTTGCACTTTACTTATAAGAACAGCCCATTTTTTCACTGGATTCTGGATACATTGACTTTTACTGTGAATTACTGAACACTCCATTTCCTGCATTGCTGACATGTGTTAAAGTGTTAACCAAATGGGTGTTACGTCAAGATTCGTTGCGGCTGACAGCTAAGTAGGCAAATTTAATAAGCTTTAGTGATGCCTAAAAACACTAGGAATGTCCTTATTTCGTTCAATTATATTTACTAAACTGCTAACTTAATCGCGAAAGTGTAACTTTTGAAAGTAAATAAACTAAGTCATGGAAAGTATACAGAAGGGCATAATGCTGTCAACGGGTATTCACAATAGAATCCTTTTTTATCTTCGTTGTTGTCAGCCAAATCCCATCCACATCTTTCTTTCGTCTTTTCCAGATACTTCCAATCTCCCCTTTGTGCTTTCTGAGCTACAGCGATATCAATCAGCGGTCAAATAGAAAGTTTTTTTACAAGAAACCTACACAGGTTCTTCGCCAAACAGATCAGTACTACAAGTACTAACAGTAAAATAAATTTAGCTGTAATTTGCTAATAGACTTCGATAGAACCAAGGTTAGTCTACTGTAAGTTCCTAACGAGCAGAGAACAAAAGATATGGTAGCCAATGTGTGTACTGTTATACATTATGTAAAACTGCAGTGTTTGCAAAGTAATATTTGACATTTACTCATTTCATTCACCATAAATGAAGTTAGGTAAAAGGAAAGGATATCAGGAAAGTTGTTCAACTTATTCAGGATAGAGTGGGTAAAAGCCATTCTGAGTAGTTTCGTAGACGTATTTAATATGTGACAGAATTTTTAGCGTAAACTGCAACTTATAGTGCATTGCAAATTGCAATGTGGGAAGTGGTAATCAAGTGGCCCTGCACAAGAGTGAGCTAACGTAATTATGCTTGTTTCCTTCAGGATCAGAGCCAAAGCCAAGCAATAAAAATGCACGTTTATAGTTATTTAAATAATCAAAGGGAGAAATAAAGGGAGACGATACTTATGATATTCAAGTATTCAACTGTTCTTTTTTGTGGCCTCTTAGAAGCCTTTCTTAGCTTATTACTGAGACATTTAATCTATTGGAAGCTCAGCTCGTAGAGAGAATCTAATTACACTGTTTTTAATAATAATTGAGCACTTTGCCAACTCATTCTCGAAAGCGTCTGTCGACGCCGCAGTCTAAAAATACGGAGATATTCTGAAGTCAGGTGAATCGCCTATATATGAGATACTGGGCAAATTTTGTTTCTACAGTGCTGAGAATACATTTGCAGGGTGTATGGGAGTATTCCACATGCCACCCATCCTCTTTCCTTCCTTCCTCTGCTGAGAACGGCTCTTGACTTATCCGGCTGTCTACTATCACTCTCCTTGACTAATCTTAAAGAACTCAAGACAAGTGCGTCACATGCAAAACTCCCGATGTAGTATTCCTCTATCCATTTCTTCAACCGGTCCGTTATTGACGTCAAACGTCTCGTGCTTTTTATCTAGAGTGGCAGAATGACTCTCTCTCTCTATGCGGTGTACTATCACAACAAACCGATCATCAGTATAACACACATATCTAAACCTTAATATTAACTCTCACACACTTTGAATTACTCAAATGCCAACTCTCGGGTCTCCGATGCTTTCTTGCGTCTCATTTCTTTCCCTTTCTTGATTTACTTCAGGCCTTCTACTCGACACACTGAAATTCGTGTAATTAATAATCTGTCCGCAAAACCCTCGCTTCTTCAATTGGCCCACAGCACACTCGTCCCTAACCCTTTCCATCTCATTTCTCACTCGTTCCTCCTGCCTCAGTCACTTAAACGCCTCTCCATACTTACTACTCCTCATGGGAAAATAAAAATTACACTCTCTCATATCCTCTCTGAATACTCTCAATGGTGAAAGGGATTTTGAATAAATAAACTCTGGTCTATTATCAATATACTTTGTTTTCAGCTTTATTCCAATCCTAAATAACACATTTATCCCTTGAATTATACTAAGATCTTAAGTAATCCAAGGAGGAGTATTACAGACAAAACGCGGCATTCCTAGTTTTTTCCTAGTATGAACTCAATCAATCCGTTAAAGTCAATCAACCGGTTAAGAGTCAGAGTTTAGTTTACGATCATTAGGATTTCTGTTGATTCAATTACTCGTTTAATTTAACCCTGCAATGATTGCTTTATAAGTTGCCATGTAATTAGAAATTAACTTAGTGTGTGTAGAGTAAATACTCATTAAGAAATTCATTAAGAATTCCATCCATGACTGCTGATTAAAACTGAGCAAACAAGTTAAATGACAATTATTGTAGTTTTTTCTTACCTCTGTGTCGATTTGTCTGTTTATCGAACATCAGCATTGCGTCTTCTATCTGTAAAATACCATAAATACATCATAAGGATAAAAATATGTTTTTGTCTAGAGAACGTGAATAATTATTAAAAGCGAAGAGAAGGACTGGGATGCAAATGTGTAGTCTATTCATGAAATTTTGAGACAGAGAGAAGAAAGACAACATTAGATTAAAGTCAAGCAGATGGGTTCATTTTCGCCGCACCAGCTCACACGGTTCGGAAGAGAAGTGGAGTGGTGACGGTGATGCTGCTGAGCTAATGCAAAATTCGAAGTCTGACATGAAGATTTATCTTTCTCAAAACGGAAAGGGGATAAATCCTTATATTATTTCAAGAATGTCTATTAAAGCTCGTGGTTGGAGTCGGAGTTATGCCTGCTTTCTCAGTTGACCTCCTCATACAGAGAGTCGTAGGCTCTTTGAAAGTACTTGGGGAATGTTCACTACTTCAAATGCACACTGCTGAAGCTCCTAAGTTACACGTTACAACAAGGTTTGAAGAGGTTTTCTTCTTTGCTGGGAAGTAATATAGCAGAATACATCAGAGCCAAGAGAACTCTCACTCTCACATCGTAAATCGATTTTGTCTTACGTTGCCAACTCACCCTGGAAAATATTTTTCAAAACCTCTTGCAAATAGGCAACTCTGTTACAATGCCACATTGACAGAAGGACTTTGATGACATTTATATCACCTTCTGTGCCTGAACAAACGCAAATGGGATTGCAATTCAGCTAATGAATCAATTTCTCACCGGTCCGAATTGTTCGAAATATGTCCTCACATCCTCGATTGTTGTTGGGGCAGACAAACCTCCTACAAAAATCTTCTTCGTCCGTGTCACCATCTGAAAAATAAAGAATAGTCAAACCCTTGTTCGTGTAAGAGACATCATTGGATAAATAAAAATGTTCATGAAACACAGAATAATGTGTTTGAAACATTAAATTTGTGCTCGGTTTGCGAGGCGTGTTTCATTTTAAAAATAAATACACCATTCGCATAGATATATCAAATTCAAAAAAATGAACGAAGTGTGTCAAAAGCGATGCGGTACTCGAAACACTTTAAAAGTCACTTTTATTTTTAGTTTCAGAAATATTTTAAGCATCTGGTTCTGTGAGACCAGCACACTGCATGCATCCATTAGCCTGCACAGTCCTTTGATTGTATCCAATTCCTCTTTTTCTTCGAGTACGAACCATTTATTTCTTCTTGGACTCATTTACTCTGCCTCAATGATAATATGTGTGCAACATTATGATAAATTGCTACTAAAAAAACTCAACATCTGAAGATTTAATACAACCAAGCAATGGGCGGATTTCTGAGTCAGTCCAATTTAAAAGAGGACCCAAATTTGCCCACAAATGTCACCCACAAGAACTCACTGAGTGCGGTTGAAGTTAGATTAGCTTTCACTTCTTTTAAGTATCACCGTTCTGCTACTACTCTACAAAATCTCTAACAATTAATCAAAAAGTACAAGAAAGCCTGCAGGTTTTCCAATGACACAGTTCGCTGGGGTTTTGCTCAAAGAGCGCTTGCTACTATTCGGTGATGGTGATAGTTGTTCTTTTAATGGCATACGAAATTACTTAAGCAAACCGGACAAAACTATGTTGACAGCTTATCGTAGAAAACGGAAAATATAGGGAGGATGGGAGGAAGTCCTTTGTTTGATAGCATAAACTAAAATCAACGAAAAACTAATACTATTTGAATTGATTGAAATATACAAAAAGGTATTATTTCGGCCTTCATGATATGTTTCAGAAAGCACCGACGTCCGACGTACTAAACAAACAATTTCGAACCAGTTGAACAAACCAATTCATCATATACGAGCTGAGAATAAAAAATACTCAACACTACCTTGCTGCACAGTGCACACATAATTATTAAAAAATTAAGTCAAGATTAATCGACACAAAAACTATATTTAATGTAAAATCCATGGTAGTGTTAAGGATAACATTGCCACTGCATTTCTGCTGGAAAAAATGTTTTGCTGTATTATACGATGGAAATCTGATGCCAAGGAATCAAATCGCAATTTACTCCCCAGAGTATATACGCTTGCAGAGTGATCTGTAGAGCAAAAAGTATTCCGGACTTCAACTTTTACTCAAACAAATTCAATGAGGTATGGTCTCACACAATGGTGCATGGAAAGACGACAATCTAAATACGAGAGAAAGGTTTGAGGCAAGCAGTTTTAGTGTTACGAATTAAGTAATTCTATTTCCTCTTTATCCGCGTGAGCAAATCGAGTAACAGAAAGTTCGGAAAATTCCATAGGCA
>JAQGAB010000307.1:0-31285 GCA_034696565.1 Isotomurus graminis | reverse complement strand
TAAAGAGAGACAAGTGTCAACGAGAGTCAAGTAGAATGTAAGTTGAGTGGTAAGTGAGTCTTCTGGAGAGTTAATTAAGGAAATGAGTAGAAGTTTTGATTTGTGACACGGGAGATAAAAGTAATCCATTAAAGATGGTTGTATTTTGATGTGTGATGTGATTAGACGAGAGGGTAATTAGATGAATGAAATTGTCCCAGTGAGAGGAAAGAAAGGAATCAGAGAAAGGGAGGAAGATGCAGTGTGACATGTACGAGAGGCTTGGGACTCATCATTTCTTCCCCGGGCTGTCCATCTACTTTTTGTGGAGGTGGGGGGCTCTTTAGGCTCTCCACTTTCACCCAAGACATCCTCTGTGCCTCACCTTGTCTCAAAGTTAGGGGAAGTCTTGATCCAATCTTGAAGAAGATTATTTGTGTCATGGAATCTCTTAAGAAATTCATCCGGCTAAAATACTGCGAGAGAGTGGACGACGAGGACGGTGTGTTTAAGAGTACATTTTATGGTTCGCTACTCTCCCAACGTTCAATCTACTTGTTCATGCAGAGTAATCTATCACTGGGTTCCGGTAGAAGTTGCGACGAAGGGTTCACAAAAAGAGATCTTTGGTTCTTAGAATTTAAAGGGAAAGAGTTCCTTAGACACATGTGGATGGATGGATGTACTACTGTATACGAATGAGTCTCTGATAATAGTGTGGTGCTTTTGAAGAAGGGGAAAAGTACTCAATTTAGTTCCCACCCTCGTCTTGTTGGAGTGGGGAAGAAAGGCAGAGGTGGGTGAGAAGGTAGCAGGTGGATTAGTTGTTTTATCCAAGAGACAATTAGCTAAAGAAGTTAAACACTCGAGATGCAATAGGATGGCAAAGTTTAATTGAGTTTGGAGTGTTTGAGATTTAGAATTATTATAAAAGAGTGGAGAGTAGTTGAGGGTGATTGGGTTTCTTGGTGATAATGGGATGAAAGCTACTTCCGGGATGGACTGTAAGTGTCAGTTTAGTGAGAATTAAGTCAAGACAGGGAGAGAAGAGGAATGTAAATAATTCGGCAGTCTGTTGCTATCTCGGATTGTTGCATGGGACTAATGATGATGGTGGATGTGTAAGTACATTTGGCGAAATCGGGAAGACTTGGTGGTAATTGGGTCTCCTGGAGCTGCTCATCTACCGATTGTTCCATCTACAAGTCTGACCTGGAGGGATTCCTTCGGAGGAGAGAGGATTCTTGGGATGATTAGGTAAAGGAAGAAAGTGGTGGGAGAGTGCGCGGCCCGTCCTTCCCGAAACCCCCGTGTCCGTGATGGTAGAAAGCGGGTAGGATAGGAGGCAGGTTTGGTCAGTGTCACTCGTCCAGGACTCCAGCCAGGAGCAGCCTTTTCTTTCCGTTCCTCTTTCTTTCACCACCACCACCACCACTTTTTGATTCCTAATCCCGAGTTACCCAGACCGAACCACCAGTAGGCAGTGTGTAGGAGCATTATAAGCAGAAGAGCAACAACCAACCCCTACTGCATACACTTCTTTCAGTTAAATCCACGGGACCCACTTTCATTTATCCCATTCTCGTCTCAGTCACCCTCCTGTCAACTTCGCAACCAACCTTTCCTCATAGGGTAGTCAACACACCTGCTCCCAACCCACCCCATATAACTAACTAACTACTACTGCTCTCCCTTATTAATTCTTGAGACACAATATGACTTGTTTGTCTCAACTTGCTTCCCTGCCTTTCCAAGTCACTACCCTGCCTACTACTTCTCCTACAACAACTACTCTTACGTCTCTAGTCAAGAAGGAGTCACTTAGTCATCGTCAACTATAATTAAGATAGAAAGCTAATTCTGGTCACCAAAATGTGAGACACTGAGCCTCTTCTTCATCCGTGTGTTGTTTTCTTCGGACTTTTGTACCTTCCTTTGACGAGTTTTTATTTGAGTGGACACTTTGCTTCAGTAAGTCAGAATGCCACGTTGTCTTATGGCGAAGAAATGGAAGTCCTTGGCTTATGAGAAGTCTCGGGAAGAGTTGGGAGAGTTGGAGTCTTCGTCTCCAAAGAAGTTGAAAGGGAACAATGGTGAGTCCATTGTGTCCGGGGGAAATGTCTCAAACAACAACCACGACGACTTTCTCTGCAGAAACAAGTACAAAGACAACTCATCGAAGGAGGAAGACATAAGAATCACCGCAACTTACTCTCTCGTCAACGTCTCACAAATCACAAGCAATAATAGTAACTCTTCACAGATTTCTACTAAACCTAATCCGACCAATACTAAAGAAGAAAGAAGTAATCTAGTAAAATCTAATCATCGTAGCAATAATAACAGCAGCAATAATAATGCAACAAATAGCAATAACAAGATGAGTACGAAGGAAGACTTTAAGTGGAAGACACGGAGGATATACAGGAGCACTGGGTATAGTAATAATAGTCACACAACACCAACCAAGACGGAAGGCATGAAGGAAGAAAGTCACCAGCAACAGCAGATGAATAGCACCACAACCTCTGACCTCAGTGGGAGCAGCAGCACATCTAACCATTGGGGTCCTTCTAGTCCTACCGAAGGGGAGACGGCTCCTACAGCCCCTTCACCACCTCCGTCTTGGCTCCCTGCCCCCACTGCTGGGAAAGTCACGGTCCTCTTTAACGGTAAGGTCAATTTAAACTTGATTGCAAGTAATTATGAGGAGAGAGAAAGGCATATTCGGAAGGATATAGAGTGTAGGGATCAGTCAGAGAGAGTTTATAGGTGTGAGGTCTGGTTGTGATGGGCTTGGGCTGCTGTGGAAGAGATGAAAGTAAGTTAATTGGGTGATTGGTGGTGGTAGTAGTGGTACGTAAAAGATGGATTCCTTTGGTAAGATTGGATCAAAGGAAGGACCATTAACTGCGTCCCTTAATTACCTCAGCCTAAAGTTTCGTCTTTTATGCGGAGAGGAAAGTTTTGGATGCATAAAGTGTGTGTGACTTACTACAAGTGACTGCATAGTAGTGGGAATTAACGGAGGAGAGAGTCTCATTCTTCCCACATAACAGCTTGAGTAGGTTTATACATGGAGGATGTGGTGTAGGGAGCCATCAGGAGCAGAGTGAATGTGTGCGAGAATAAAGGGAGAACAAGTGTATCTTATTTTGAAATCTTTCTCTGAAATGAGTCACTCTAAAAACTTTCCTCATTCCTTCATAGTAGACGGAAGCAGCGTCTCTTCCAGCCTCTGGTTTTGATGCTGTGGGTCTTGTTATATGTTCCCAATGTTATACAACAGAGTATAAAAAGTAACACCAATGAACTCGCGTAGAGTCGAGCTTTGTTCGAGGACAGGGTCAACAGGGATTTCAACAAGGTCTTCGTGTGTGCATCACACAACAGAATGAGGTCTCGTATATTTTATAAGTTGTGTACTACTTATTCGGAGAGAAAGAGAGAGTACAGTGGGGATCTGGTGGGAATTGTGTGAGTGTCCCATACTCCGTATATAAATTCCCTAGTCGCTGATTGTGTGTTGGGGAGGGCAATAAGAGACTGGAGAGAGAAAGTGCGAGTTATGGAATCAAAAGGCAGTGTGGGTATTCGGGAATGAGGAAGGTATAGGCATATGTAATAATAAAGAGGTAATCTGCCTCAAGATTTGAGTTTACGAGGCCGTGAGTTTTGTGTGTAAGATTGGGTGGATGAGTATGAGAGAGTAATTGGAGGTGCAAAGTGGGAGTCCTACAGTATTTCATTCTATTCATGTCTAGTCACATTAAATTGAGCCCTTACCCTGATCATAAAACTCTAACATTATTCTAATGCTGTGCGTACATCAAATTCTTTATGATTACGACTTTCTCATCCTTTTAAAAGAGGCGCAGGACTCATCTTTGGTATATAGGGCTACTACTTACCTTGACAAGGCGTTTTCTGTGATCTTGAAAAGTCTAAAGTGGTGGGTAACTCCATATAATATGACGAAGGAAGGAATAAGGAAGGAGAAAGAGAGAGTTGTGGGTAGGAAATCCAATAGGGGAATCCTACATGTGG
The DNA here is from genome assembly GCA_034696565.1 of Isotomurus graminis. Classification (NCBI taxonomy): domain Eukaryota; kingdom Metazoa; phylum Arthropoda; class Collembola; order Entomobryomorpha; family Isotomidae; genus Isotomurus; species Isotomurus graminis. The sequence goes on along the minus strand of JAQGAB010000307.1, from coordinate 27,259 downwards.
CTGTAAAACAAAGATTCAACCATTTCCACTCTCTCTGTCTTATTATACTGGGGAACGGACTCAATAGAATATTTTTAGTGTTTGCAGTGCCGTATGTACGGAATTATGAGTGAGTTGGTTTGATAGGGAAAGTTGGTAGTTATTAAGAGTTGGAAGTAGTACACTTGTTACTTGTATAAGTAGGGAGAGCTGTGATCATCCGCCCCTTGCGTCCAAAATCTCCCTGCGATTGCATTTTCTCCTTGACTCTTGTTGTAGTGAAAGCATAGAATTCCCATCTATCTGGAATAATTTTTGGCAGGAGAGGACGAGAAGGAAGATAGGCAGAGTTTAATGGCGTCTCTACAGCCATTGATAACGAAACTACCAACTGTGGCCTTCTATTCTTTGGGAAAAGAGCCAACAAAGCAAAAGTCAGGTTTAATAATAACGAGAGGAGCTTCTGGTGGAGAGCATTTAGACCTTCGGAGGTTTCTTCCCTTCTTGACTTGGAATAATGAATGGATATAGAAGGATAGTCACGGAGGATGAAATGATAAACGAAATCGGACACATTTCATTACCCTTTGAGATGGGGAAAGTAATAAGGTTGGTGGGAGAGAAGTGTAATTTGTATCTCTGAATTAGAATGCAATTAGTAATTTATATTGGAGGAGAGTGGGCACAAAAGTCAAGTGTGGTGGACTAATTAGAGGGAGCTGGAGAATGGATTGATTAGTGAGACCACACAAGTGCATTAAAGTGTCAAAGTCGTAATTACTCACATTTTAAATCAATCCCATTGTCTCCCACACACTCCTCAGTCTCCATCGTCGTCGCCTCCACTTTTCTCTCGTTGTTAGTCTATCAAAGCCATCACTTTTTAGCCAAACTTTTGTTCCTTTTAAACCTGATTAATGTGCGAGAGGGAAAAGTAATTAGGCAAATGCATTGAGAGCTCAGACCTAAAAATACATAAAGGATTGTCATTATTTTCTCCAACTTTCTTCTTTATTTCTCTTTTACTTGAGGAAGCACGAAGGCGTATGGAAAAGTTCCAAAATTCGGATTCTTGGAGCGAGTTAAACTTAAACTGCACTCGCACAAATAAGTTCCAAACATCTCCTCCAGTATTTCATGAGGCTTAAATCCGTTTGGTGGGACATTATTTAGCTGCCATTGCGAAATATTTCTCTCCCTGACGTCCTCTTGACTGTGTCCTGTGATACGATGATATGTTGTCAAAAGTTTTTGATTTGTAGCCGAAATTTTAGGCTACGGAATCACTTTTTAGTGCTCAGGACTTTCGCTCTGGTCACCAAAGTGCGGAGCAGAAAGTGTTTCGTAGAGTTGACCGTATACACAGTGCATAGTGATGATAGGAGCAACTGTTCGTTTTGTGGAAGTGGAAATAGAGAGAGTTTGGTGTGTGAGAAATCTTGAAGAGTTGTTGGAAAGAATGCAGAACGAAGTCTCCTAAGCTCGTTAAGCCTCTTTGTCGTATTACATTACCCCGGGAAGGGGAGACACACGTACAGGAAAGTAGGTGAGGGTGTGTGTGTGGGGGATATAAGGAGAAAGGAGGAGGATTATGTGAAATATAGGAAGAAGCAGGTGCCAACAGTTGTCCAGGTCCCTATAGGGGTCTCAATTACATTAAGAGTCACACTGGACATTTTTCACTACAAGAAAGCGCCTGAGACAAGTTGCTTGTCTTTTTTATTAAAACTCCACTTTCTCCGGGAAGTGTGTAGACTACTTTTGTTCATGAGGGAGTGGATGTTTCTGGAGGCAGTTGGGCTAGGCTATCTAACTTTCCTCTAGTGTAAGATGATAATAATGAACACTTGCGGATTTGACGTGGACTACGCTTGTCGCAATGGCTCACTACAAAGTTTGTTCAACACATGGGAATGATATTGTGAGATCAACAGATTGTGGAGGAAGCCTTAGTAGATGCGTATGGATGGACTTGAGTAAAAACTAAAGGTTTTGGTAGGACAAGTACATTAGTTACGGGCAGGAAGGATAAGGAATGATTATTTAGAGGCGTTAGTATGCAATATTAAAAATGGAGTGATAAGGAAGCCCAGTAAGTAGAGAGATGGTAGTTTTTGTACTTTTGATACAATCTTCTGTGTGGAGGAAGTAGCAGCAGTGGGTCTTCCTTGCATTAACGCGACAGTTGATGGGAGTGTCGAGTGTACAGGGAATACAGTATTTGGTGGAAGTGTATAGTAAGCAGTAGGAGCGAGTAGAGTGGCTCCTCAGAGAGGTTTACGGTTTAGTACATAAAGTTGATGATAATGGTGATCCCTCGGAATAAAATGAAATGATTACAGCTTAATTAAAAGCAGAATGGTCAAGTGTGTTGGAGGAGACACGGAGGAGAAAGTGTGTTGGAGTTGGAGGAAAGTTGTGGACGGGAGTGTTGGGTATGCAAATACACGTGGAGAGAAAGCACGGCAGTTGGTTTTATGGCTGGTGAAATCGAATCCCATGAGGAAAGCAATTTGTATAACATAAAGCAATGTCGGTGGCAATTCGTAAGACAATGGGAAGTGTCCCCCGGGGATTAATATATTGTGTAGAGACAGAAAGGTAGAAAAGTCGGAGTCATAAATACAAATTACTCCTATTGACGGACCGAGAGTATTGAAAGGAAGCAACAGTTAGACATGATTGAGGTTCTTTCACTCATAACGCTTATTGAGGAGTGTGTGTCTTATGTACTTATGTGTGTGTGGGTTGCAGGCTACTTGCAGGACTCTCCACCTCCCTCCAGGCAGCGAAGGAGAAGTGACGGAGATGACGAATTGTCCTCATCAGAGTCAAACAGGGAAGGCAGTCCTTCGCCACTCCCCACGGCAGATGAGACGGGGAGTAGTGGGCTTAGTCTTCAAGTTACAAATATGGACATTTCTCTAGACTCCCACCACCACCACCACCATCATCATCATAATGGTCATCCTATTTCGGTTATAAGGAGCACACCACGATCCTCCAGGTACTACTCGGAAGGATGCATTCCTCCACCCAAGAAACGAGAGTTGTACAGGCCATACTGTCTCCCTGAATCGATCGAAGCTGTCCAACAGGAGAAGAAACGACTACTTAATGTCTGCTCGTCATTGTTTGAACGGAAGCCAGAAGATTTGACCACAGCTCATGCGATTCTGGACTTGTCTACATCGTCTCCCCTACTGCCTCCCCCACCACCACAGCAGCAGGGGGGACTCCCTCCAGTCCCTCCACTCACTCCAGCATGTCCTCCCACATTGGTGACTGGAGGAGGACCCCCTCCAGGGTCCATAATGATACCCCCTCCGCCTCTAATCTCTTCCCCACACCAACCGCATAATCTAAGCGAAGGTTACCAGCAGCACCAGAACCCACTTTCGACGGTGGATACGAACTCAGGTGCAGCAGGAAGTGGAGGAAGCAGCAAGCGGGGGAAAGTTGGGGGGAAGAAAGCCGGAGGGAATAAGAAGAAGTCGGAGGAGGTGGTGGTGGCTGCTGGAGGGACGTCGTCTGGAGGAAATGCGGGTTCGAGTGTGACGACAAAGACGATTGCCTACACCTACGAAGCTTTCTTCATAAGCGATGGTCGATCAAAGAAGAAAACTTTATCACTTTTGAACGGAAGCTCATCATCTCAGTCTTCTTCCTCAGTGATTCCCACATCTCCAGCAGGAGCATCAACCGGTGGTGGTGGTGGTGGTCTAGGAGTAGCTGCTCCTTCGTCGATCGTCACCACTGCTACTTCACCCGCAGCTCTAATTTCTCCATGCGAAAGTTCTCCTTCAGAGAATCTGCTCCATCATCATCATCCGCTATCTGCCCTGGTGGAATCCGACTCGGAGTCGAGTCAGTGTGGAAGTGTGAGAGCCTCAACTCCTTCCTCTGCAACAGGCTCTTCTTCTAAAACGAGGTACACTTGTTCCGAGTGCGGAAAGAACTATGCTACCTCGTCCAACTTGTCCAGACACAAGCAGACCCACCGGAGTCTGGATTCGCAGGCTGCCAAGCGTTGTCCGACGTGTGGGAAAGCGTACGTCTCGATGCCAGCCTTGGCGATGCACATCCTCACTCACAACCTCAACCACAAGTGCGACGTCTGTGGGAAGGCGTTCTCTCGCCCGTGGCTGCTCCAAGGTCACATGCGGTCCCACACTGGAGAGAAGCCGTACGGATGTGCTCACTGTGGAAAGGCCTTTGCTGACCGGTCCAACTTGAGGGCTCACATGCAGACACACTCCTCTGCCAAGAACTACACGTGTAAACGCTGCCACAAGAGTTTCGCTCTCAAGTCGTATCTGAACAAGCATTATGACTCTGCGTGCTTCAAGGACTCGGAAGAGTGTCCTGGGGGGTCATCAGGGGAGAGTATGTGTGGAGGGGACTTTGATGACGAGGAAGATGAAGAGTGTCAGGTGAATGTGGACGAAGACGAGTCAAGTTGTGACGAAGGAGGGGCGAGGGAAAGACGTCGTCGGATGATTCTGGGGTTGAGCAGCAGCAGTAGCCTTCACGGGGAGACGTCTTCGTCATCGTCGTATCATCTGCTTCACCATTCGAATAATGAGATGGAGGAGCTCCACGGGGTTGTGGAGGGAGGAGCCCCTGAGCCTTCAATTGAAGTCATTGTTAGCTGAAGGTCTTGTGCAGACTTTCCCTTAGTACATAGAAGAAGGTAGAAGATGCGGTGGTGCTAGTTAAGAAGACATTTCTTTGTGAGCCACTAATGACTAGAAGGGAGATGTCATGTCCTGGTCAGCCTCGTCTTTACACACATACACACACGCGCGGAGAGAAAAGTACAGCGGAACTTTTGTGAGAAAGGCTGCCCAGTCCAATAAACAAGTTTGTTTGGGAATGAAGAAGACCACAAGGAATGCAGAGTATTGTGAGGAGAGGTTCCAGCCCACCACCACCACCACCACATGGACAGGGAAGTTGTGGAGAAGTCAAAAGGTAATTCTTTGAGTTTGTTAGAAGTAGTTTGGAAGAGGATGCATAGAGAATAGGGTAACTTTCTGGCACTTATCGTGGTGTACATCTTGGTTGTGTGTGCCTCACACGAGATGAATATCTTATCTGAGATAAAGGAGAGATCAAGAAGACGACAGGTAGGAGCAGCAGTGGTGGTTCGGGAGAAAGTAATCTTTAGAGGGAAGAATACTTCCTTTTTTCAATGAGAAAAGTTTTTGTAACAAAAAGTACAAGCAGTTAAGCCGGTGGTGGTCTCAAGAGCCCCTCTTTCACATTCTATTCAAGTTGATCCTTAATCTTATTATTATTGGAGAGGAATCTTTCCGAAATCTTTTTAAAAGCTTTATCAAACTTGACTCTCTTTGAAGAATGAAGTTACCTGGCGTGGAGAGATATACACACTTTAATTCCTGTCAGTGTGGGGGGCTCCTCGGCATGTGATGGGAAACAGACTTTTAGGGTCTTATCAAACCTGTAGAGCTTCTCTTTGACCCTTGACATCTCTGTGAGTCAATAGCCCAGCATTCCTCTAACTGAAAGATTACCTTTTTAAACGGATAGTAATAGACATAGACTATATAGACTCTGGTAGTCCAATAAAAAGTGAATAGCAGTGGGAACGGAGGAGATCGATTCCTCTGCCTTTCTTCAACTTTCCCGATCGGAGAAATCATTAACAAAAGGATGTGTGTGTGTTGGTATTTCTGGTGTGGGTTGTTGGAATGGTCTCTCTGAGGAGTGGACCTTGTGATTTATACGGTAGAGATGGATTTAGGTTGTAATAATAAATTCAAAGTAGGAAGAACCACAGACCAGGAGGAGATGTTGCTTCCTCCTTCTTTTATTCCCAAGGTCCCTGAAGAATCCTTCTGGTTGTGAGAGAAAGCAACAACCTTCCGTTCCTCTCATCCGTTTGAATCCATTCATCTATTCAAACGATCTCTCAAACTCCCTTGCCACTACCACCACCACCACACTACCCTCTCTAGTCAGGCATCCTTCTGAAATTCTTAAAGTCACCCACAATTGGTCTCAAAGGGGTTTCTCATCCCGTAGAAGGAGAAAGTTTGCAAAGGAGGAGGACTTTGCATTCCTTTCACAGAGTCTTCAGGAGGTTTGCCATTCTGTGGAGACTGGATACAATATATGACAGAGTAGGAAGAGGTTGGTTATTGATTTAAGGAGTCTAAAGGCTCATTTTTATTTGCATAGTTTTGTAGTGAGTAGTTGAGTAGGTAATTTTGCGTTAGTTACTTAGAGAGGAGGTAATAAATACGATCTGAGGAACCCATAGGAGGGAGCAAATGGAGTTATGAATATTTTGTGCTGGAAGAAGCCCCAGAAGAGCTTGTTGCTTGTATTTTAGTATGAATTTTTTGATTATATAAAGAGGGAGGTGAGTGGATAGAAAGAGGTACGTGATCCCTTGGGCTTTACACCGGATCAAGGATGTTAAGTCCGTTCTTATGTGAAGAAGCCTTTTAAAAAAGAAGGCAGGGATCCAATTTCGTGCCTCCTGTTCTTTCTCTCTCTCTCTCCTTCACCCTTAATTTTATGCATACAGCAAACATCACGAGGAGCAGCAGCAGGTTGGCAGTAGTTTCTTCATCGTCTTAATAAACTCACTTGATGAGCCTCTGTTTACTCGCGAGTTTCTTTTATTGAAAGTTCGGAGGAGCGACAAGGAGGACGACGGATCAAACGGAGACAATAATTGTAAGATGCTCGTCTGGAGAGGTCCTTTAGTCCAATTTCCTTTTGTCATAAAAGGAGACCTGTAGATTGTGTATAATCCGCATCAAATCCACTCATGGGGAAAGCAACCAGTTGAGCTGCAAGTAAATGGAACTCAGTATAGTCTCCTACCTGCCCTCCGTAATATCCTTCCTTTTAAATCAAACCTTTAAAGCCTCTCCTTTCTTCGCACAATTCCTCCATGACTGCTCAACTTTGGGTATTAGTTTTCGGCCGTTATCTCTCCTCACTCCTTTCTGCCTGTTGAGGAATCGAATGAAGCCTTTAAGATGGAATATCGATACTCGGTCTAGGCTTTTTATGGAATTACTTCATCCAAAAGAAATTTCTTTTTATCTTGTAGACCATTAAGGAGAGCAGTTTGGGTTACGATACAATTCCCTTCTCTCTATGTAAATCACTCTACACACATACACAAGGCAACCTCACTTTCTCCCTCTTTCTCTCTCTCTCTACTTAAAGGAGTTTGAAGTGAATTCATGCACATGTTTTGTAACGAGGATAATGCCAGTTGACATAAGATGAGAATGGATGGTGGGTCTGCGGTAGGTGGGGGCATAATATTTTATTCCTTTTAAAAACAAGTTGACATCGCGTGTCCTCTTTTCTCCTTTCATCAAGTCAATTTCTTTGTCCGTGTGTTGGAAAGAAAGGCGAAATCACGCGAAACCTGATCATCTCGAGCACATTCAGTCGATACACACGCAACCCCAACTCTGCCTTCTCCTTAAACTTCTTAATGAATTAAAACATTTACTCCTCCAGATGGATTTATGGGTTGGCGAAATGCATGCATGCTAATTATGCAATTAAAAGTGTAATAAATCAATACAATTACTTGATAAAAGCTTTTGTTTTACTTGCAGATTAATTACGAGTTCCACGGGGAGAGAAAGCAACAACGGACCGGAGATTGGAGATGATGATGACGTCGAAATGTGTGTGTGTGTGTGTGTGTATACAACATTCCAGGAGACTTTCAAGGTATATTTATAGACCTCATAAACATTATTGTGTATTTATTATTAGCAAATCTTGAGACCTTGTCGTCGTATGAAAACACATTTTAAAGTATGATTTGCGTGTATACGACTATAAGAAGGTTGAAGTATTGATGTGTAAGATTGGGTTGTAATCTTAAGTCAATATACGTTGAGAATCCGGTTGCCATATACTGAGGATTGTATATGTGTGACTCATGTGGAGCTGGTAATTGTAATAAATAAGTTTGATTAGTTAGATTAATGGGTAACCATTAAGATTACTACGGTTGCAATTAGTAGAGTAACTTTGATTTATTTAATGCTCCTTGATCTCTTTACTACCTTTTTGGGTCCAACATGACATTCCTTTTATTTATGGGAGTGGAAGGAACACAATTATTATTGCTTTCCTTTATGAGCCGTGAGAAAACCAAGTGAACTACTAACTTGTGACGTTTTCCAATATTCTTTCCTTGTCCCACGTACAAAAACTATGGGTAGAATTAATTGGATTTCGTTAAAGCATTTACCTGCAGTAAAACCTCGCCGCACACGTTAATGTGAGTGGAGAGTATATTTATCGGTTTAGATCTTTAAATCTCTGCCATCATTCTCTCGTGTATGGTAGTATCCTTCAAACTTGAAAGTTACTTCCGGTGGATCGATACGCGCGTGTGTGGTTATTTGGTAGTGTTGGTCAGGATGCGTTTTATTAGATAAATTGGAGAGACCTTCGGGATTTAAATAAATAAATCTGGAGTAAATTGCAGAGATTAGGGAGCAATCAAATCGAAACGGCTGTAATGGTCCACTGCGTTGATTGGACGATGCATCTTTGAGCAAACAACTCGAATGCAGTGTGTGTGTGATTAGAAATGGTAAATTAAGCATTTATTTAATTTATACATGTGGGAGAGTAATATCAAGACACTGAAGGCATTACTCAGTCAACCACGCCTTCATTTCATTCCATTAAGTTGGCTATCAGTAAATCTCAGTTTTGAGTGAAATTGATTGTAGTTTACGATGTTCTGTGGAGGAGGAGGGTCATAATGAAAGGAAGGAAAGTGGCAGAAAGACTCGTTGTAAATAATACGAAAGCAATAATGCTAACTAACTGGTACAAGTAGGTTAAGTTTCTCTCAATGTCCATTGCAATAATGAACATGTTGAAAGCAGCAGCAACGACAAAATGCATTCCTAGTGACTCTTAGTCTGGTACTGGATCTTTGCTCTCAAGTGAAATCCCATGTCAAGAGTCTGTTTCAAACACAACGAATCTAGTTAATACAGTGTAGGTAGACTCTAGTGTTCCTTATATGCAATCTATTGATCTCTATACGTGTACCTTAGTCCTAATGAACAATAAATTCAACATATCACACAAACATAAATGTACTGCACTTATCTTTAGTGGGTAAGAAGATGATGACGATGAGGGATTGGAGATCTAGTCAAATTGTATGCAAATGAAAGTTAAGGTATTAAGCTACACACTTGAGTTAGACGGGCTTACAGTGTTTAACTAGTATAAGCTCAATTTACACGCACTTAATTCTTAGTGAAAGTTTTCCATGCGTGACACGTTAGATTAATTACTGGAATTTTATCTTGAGTTCTTAGGTTGTTTTAAAAGCCTGTTGCACATTAAACATTAAACACTCTTTGTTGTGCGTTCTTACGGAAAGTAGTTGTGTAGGCTGCCTGGCTGCTTAATCCAATGGAAGCGGGTCGAAAAGACCTTAACATTCTTTTGATACTGCAACTATTGTGGAATATGAAAGTTCCGTTGTTTTTTGAGAAATTTGGAGAGAGTAGCTCGTTAGGAGATTGCGATCAATGAGTGAGTAAATACTTTATTTCAAAACGGTTCGTTAAACCAGGTACACAAGATTTGTGTGTGTTATTTGTCGAGAAATCCCGTGGGGAAATCCACCTCGGGTAACAACTCTCCTCTCTGTACTACCCGGGAGCAATTCTTGTGAGGACGGGAGTGCACATATGTGTATAGGAACTTGGTGATGAGATATACACGTGTATTTCAATCGCCAAGGCTCTAAGGGTCCTTTCTTTGATCTCAATTGTACGGCAATTTGTGTGAGAATATTTTACGAGTGAGTGAATGCTATTATTTATCATGCAGCCATTGTCACTTTTAAATTCATACACACCATTATTATTTCCTTTTTCTCATGTTTAACGAAGCTGGAAGAAAGTTGTTGAGGGAAGTGGTGGTGGTGGTGGGTGAATTGAGGCTAAAGTCCAGCTGTAGGAAGGGCGACGACGAGACTCTCTGTGTGAGTCATTTAAAGAAGCATATTTCAGTTTGCTTTCCACCCACCACCTTCATCATTTTTCCTTTCTGTTGTGCATGTTGCTGCATCCACCATCAGCAGCATGGAACTACAAGATCACAATCTTTGTTCTTCATGTACAATAAACGTAAATCCAGTTGCGTGTTTTCCTGAGAAAGAAAAGGGAGATTTTCAATAAAGATATGCATTTTTTGCTCTGAGCCTGTTTAGTCAATTCGGAGAGTGTCAATTGAACCATTTTTTTGTTTTTGCTTTGAGTAAACAAGTGGATGTGTAAATATGAAGGAGTTGAAAGTCTTGAAAGGTCTGTGTGTGTGTGTGTGTGTGTGTGTAGTTAATAGATATAACAGTTAAGCTTGTAGGCCATAATCATAAAGTGTATGATGTAGGACGAAAGGGCGAGGAGAGAGTTGGTTTGTTCGTAAATCAATCTCGTTTTAGTACTTCAAACACATTCCAAATTACCGAACAGATTGATATTGAAGTGTGAAATAACATGTCTTAGGAGTAATAACGATTGCACTAAATTTCCATCCTGTCTCAAATCTATTTTTCTAACACTTTCTTCTATTTCTCTATTCGTGAGCACAACCTGCCTTTCTATGTCTAAGGCTGTCTATACTGTCTCTATCTGTCTTTTCTCTTACTCTCTTTCTGTCGTAGTAATCAGTCTTGTAGAAATCTGTCTGTCTCTGTGCTTCCGTGTGCATTAGGAACACTTTCTCTACTTCTTCCTCCGTAGGAATACGAGTCGGCATCTCTTGAATGCGCTTCTTCAATTTGACTCGTTCTTCTTCGTAGTCTCTGTGTCTCTATACGTGTCATCATCTGTGAAAGTAGATCTCAGCTTCTCTGTGTACGCATTTCTTGTCTTTTTGTGTGGAAGGGTTTCTTCCATATTATAGATATAGAGAGTAACCACACCAAAGATTATCTTGTTCAAGTTGTACAAAGCAAAGGAATAAAATAAGCGAGTGAGTTTCTAGTCAAAGATTTACTTAAGCAAGAGTATATGTGTAATTAGAATATTAAGGATAGAGTGTAAGCATTTAAGGCTAAGGTTGACAAGCACTTCATTCCGATCACAGTATTATTGTGTAGGTAGAGTGTGTAGTAGCAACGATATGGAAGCTTGTATTTCATTCATCTCCTTCACTTCTTTGCTACACACAATATAAATTCATTTATCACAAGCAAAACGAGAGAATGTCTTTGGAGATGTTTCTGTACTTGTGTGCTTCTCCTCGGTCTCTCGAATATTCTACTATTGAGTAATCTCTCACTCCTCATTGAGATTGGTACTGTGTGCCCTTTGCAACGCTGGCTTAATTGTTTTAGTGATTAATAGATGTTCATGACACGAATGAATCTAGAATTTTGTTCCTAGAGGAATAAGCGACGAATCGTGAGTCTTCTCAAACTATAGTATCTCTCTCTCTGTAGGTAATTTGATACAAAAGCCCATATTTGGCATTTATTTAGTAATCTTCTCTTTAACTTGGTCAGTGCATTTGCACAGATACGTAAATGCTCAGTTAATAAGTGCAGGAACGAGGATAGAAGTAGGAAGTACTTAAACAAATAATTGAAGTGGACTGGCAAACGGGGTGAATTCGGCGTGGAGTAGATTTCTCGTGTGTGTAAAAGGCAAAGCAACAAATGCACACACAACACACACGGGAGACGGGTGAAAGGCAAAGAGAGTCTCTCTATCACAAAATTGATCCGTCTATTTCATTGAGACTCATTCAAAATTAACCAAACTGTTGAGCCGGTTTTGGGAATGGATTGCGTGTTTTGACAACTGCTGGGGTACGTATAGTGTTTAAAAGCACTTATGGGATTGACAGTGAGAATGAGTGAGGATGGAAATGACATATAATTCTAATTTAGTCTCTTTCCTCGTGTTTGTCTGCCTGTTATGCATTCTCCATCGCTCACGCAACGCTCATTCTTTTTGTAATTATTTGCTTCGCTCGTGTTGTCGCCGACATTCTTTGATTGATGTGACGAACAAACACAGTTGGAGGAACTTTATTGTTTTTGGCATGCCGGTGAGTTGATGATTGATAATATTGGCCATCAATTACTTTCTCTTGTTTCACTTAATTGTTCACTTCTTCTAGATATTGATCCACCTTGATACTTGTATTGTGTGTGCTTATTTATTCATACTTTAAGTGTTGGCTCTGTCCTTCCCGACTAAAAATGTACGAGGAGGGAATTGAATTGTTGGGTTGATGGTGAAAGCGATACTCTCTTAATATTCTCGTGTGGAGTGTGTCTGGTTTAAAAGTTATTATATTCATGGAGTTTTATCTTCGAGTATCGTTTGAAGAGCATTGTCCGTTGATAAAGCTCTACAGGTTTCACCGTAAAGTCTTGGGATAAAAGGTTAATATGTATTTTCGATTTTGGAGAAAGCAGTTTAATAGTTGAGGGTATGTTTAAGGATGTAACAAGAGAAGTAAGTGTAAACAGGTTAATTAAGTACTAGTCACGGAGGAGCAGGTGTTTAGGAATATTAGGTTATGATATAGTTAAGTGTGTAGAGAGTGTGTGAGGGAAAGTCTAAAGATGATGAATAACGTAGGATGACATAAGTTTGGTTGGATAAGGTCGTAGGTCATTGTGGGGTAAGGAATTAGTGTGGGAATGCTGATGCCAGTCTCCTGTCACATCAGGTATCTCTCATGGAGGAAGCAGCAGTTGTTCTGTCTCGGAAATCAAGTCTTCTCACTAATTTATTCTTATTGTGGAGAGTAATTAATCTTGGTGGATTTGGTGTAAGGTCCGTTGTGGTGGTGTGAGTGTATCTGTAGCCCTGCAATAAACTTCATAGGCTGGTGAATGAATAGTTCAAGTGCATTATTATGCTTCTTCTTATTCAGACATGGTTAACCCGATTACTCGATTGGCATATATTATTCATGAGACCAACTGCATGTACAGTTCGTGTTGTCCTGTTGTTTCTGTGACTTCTTGACATACCACGGGATTATCAATAGCGAGGGTATTAATTTTAATGGAGTTGTCCGATGTCTCGGTGGTCCAACTGTCCATTGATTATATGGTCTTTAGTCTTTAGTAGGCGTTACGCAACCTTATTATATAGTTTTTGGCTGTAGTAGAGAAATAGAAAGCTCAGGGGGAATAATAGTATGATTCTGAGGAGTACAAAAACTAGTTGTATGAATCACAAAGAGCCTTGTACACGTCTCTCTGAACTTCACCTGACTTGCACGAATGCCAATCTAATCGGTGGCAACTTTCGTGTGAGTTGGGAGTGTAGGGATGAGAGTGATGTTGAAGCCCTCAGGAGCCAGCCCAGCCAGCCAGCGAGATATATACACACTCGTAGTAGTATTTTAGGAAAGAGATCAGTTGATCTCTGTGGAGTAGACGAGGACCCAATTATCGTATTAGATTTTGGGGAAGGTAACTCTGAGTTGCAGGCGATCTCATTTGTGATTCAGTTAATAATATTATTATTACTTTGGTTAGGTTACCGCCACACCTTGATTACTTTCTCCTGTGAGATGTAGTGGGATTGTTAATCTCCTTTATTTGGACCCAAGATGAATAAAAGATATTCAACCCCACCTACCTACCTACCTACCCATCCTTCATTCCCTCTCTCTCTAATCAAATTAATATTTCAGTCAAAGTGTAAACTCCCTTCATACACAACCTTCCTTCCTTCCGCTGTAAACATATTTGTTCCCATAAATTTGTTTTATTCATTCTATTCTAATTTGTTTCGCTAGTTGAGGCAGATGGATAATTCGCTGGTGTTTGTGAGACCAGCCTTTCTTCCTTCACCAACAATCCTTCTAACCTTTTGAGTGTAACAAACACACTCGGGATTGAGTGAACCTTTCCTACGCTGTTGCTGCTTTCTCTTGCTCCACTTAATGTGCTTACAAAGTTTAGTTGTTGTTGGGAATGCATGTAGTAAAATCTTCCTATAATCCTATTGAGTAGATGGTGTTTCTAAGTGCTTGTCTTTAGACAGGATTTAATTGTGTAGCGTACAAGGTTAGGTAGGAAAGTGTACTACAGTAAGTGAGTGTGAGTACTTAAGGGTAGGAATAAGTTTGAAGAATCCTGCTGTAAACTAAGCAATAATTTTGAGCGTTTCGCAGTGATTTTTTGACACCCAGAGAGCATACACTATATATAATAATAAGGTTTATTAACCGTAGGATCTCATGTATGAGTTAAGTTTGGTAGAGAAACCTATGTAGGGATGTAGAGTTAGAGAACCCAAGGAGACTTCTTTGTCCCTTTAAACTTGAATCTATGCAGTTCTAATAGAAGAAACCGACGTTGAGTAGAAAGGCTCTCATAGTCCCTTGATGACAACTTCAGAAACATTAAAGCAATAAATGAATCTTTGAGTGATACAGGGAAATGAAGTCTTCGCCACGAATCCGTTTCTCGTAATGTAATATTCACAAGCAATAATAACCTTAGCTCCGGACCGTAATTGCTGATTGTAAAGAAAGCAATAATTTCTTAGTCCAGCAATAATTGAGGTGGAGACGAGTGGTGAGTGTCAGACTGAAGGAAGTACTTGCGCACTTGTTGTAGTCCATCGTACAAAGTGTCCTCCATTTACCTTCAGAGAACGGTCCGTTTGTAACGTAGACTTGCATGTAAATAAAGCAATAACAAGATATTTTTATCTGAGCGTAGGTTAAGCAACTCTCCAACGACGAAGTGTAACTGAAGCAATAATTAGTTAAGAGGTTTGGGGAGATCTTAGGTAATACAGATGGATATGACCTTTCTGCCTTCGAGAGCATCGATTACTCTTTCTCCGTATTTCTCGCTTCTCGTAAAAGGTTTGTCATGTTGGATCCTTAAATGATAGGTTGGCTCATCCGTGTGTTTTCGTACCTTAATTATTTGTTTCTTGGGTATATATTTTATTTTATTAAATGTAAGGAGGCGTTCTGCCACAATAGGAACATCGAAGTAAACTGTATTGATGTTTTGTGTATTAAGTTAAGAGATTTTAAATGTATTTTGTGACTACGTTGACTGTGAATTGGTTAAAACATTCTAATTTACAAAATTCCACCTAAAAGAGATTAAAAGTTGTATTGCATTGAAAACATTCCATTTTGATTTACTACGTTACTGTGACCAAGTTTTGATTAAACTTAACCAGGTTTGGATTGAATGGTGCATGTGATTCACTACGAATATTAATAAAACTGTTAGTTGTACCAGAAAACGCTGAGTCCTCAGTATTTTCTGTATGCAAATGGAGTAAAATTTTGAATTATAATTCGTATAGAATCAATGAGACGAAGAATTGATGAATCGATGTGGCTTAAAAAGTAGTTTTAATCTAATTGAGTCTCGAGTGAAAGAAGAAATAGGTTTGTAGGTAAAAATGTTATTCAATCCAATCAAGAAAAAGTGTAAGTAATTAAACAGGTACTTGTTGGACTCCTTTGACGGGTTCACCTTGTGTCGACAGTGTGTCTATAGACTATAGTTACTCTAAATCTATGATGTATTGTTACCGCATAAAGTGAATGTGATTTAACTAACATCCGTAAAGCACTTTGTTTAGTGTGTAGCCTCGTAGAGATTTGTCACAGAAGAATGTAACATGATTTTTACAAGAGACATATAGCAATAATAAAATGTACCACACTTTATTATTCATTATTAGACACTTTACTTTGTGCGAAGGTTCTTCTGCAAACAATTTGGTGAATTATTTGTGTGTCTATTATTTAATTGGTTGGGAAAGTTGCTGCTGAGAAGATTTCTTGGAATAAAACTGCGGTGAGTGGCTTTTGAATGTATTGATTTGGGAGTTTTGTAAAATGTTAAATGTATACTCTGTGTGTCGATTATTTTCGTAAAATAAAAGACTACTATACACAATACGTGTGTGTGTGTGATTTGCATTCATTGAGGTTGTTGATGTGTGTCCATTGTGTTTGACATTTGGTGAGTATAAAATGGTAGAGCATTTGTTAATTCAGAGGAATTGGGGAGTGTAGGTCGAGCGAAGGTTTGGACCACCTTGTTTATTGAGTACTAATGGAAATCTCACGGGAGAAAGTGGAAGCAGCGAACATAAATAGTCTACAGGTAGATCCAAGACGTATTAAATGTTAATGAGTTTGCTAAAGCTGGTATAGGCGAATTTAGGAAGGTTTGTTTGCTTTGGCAGTGGTTCGTGTAGTGTGAATTGGTTCCATTTGGTCACAACGGAGTATCTTTTGGGTGATTGTGTATGCAGGAACACGGAAAGCTTTGTGTGGGGAAACATTTCTCGTGAGGTAAGGCCCAACAATGTGAAACATTTGAATTTACTACGAGGAGGGTGATGCAGGCGGGTGGAACTAGCCAACTGAAATTTTGATGAAATCCTTCGAAAAATGCCTTTCACTTGCGCCTTCTACTTCCATCACTTTTTGAAGCGTTTTGGTCTTTTCAATTATTCAGATTCAACTTTTACTAAACTTCTCGCGGCTGTCTAGGTCTGCTGCACTGAAGAAATGGTACGGCATTTTGCTTAGATTTTAGGTAAAATTGATGCATACTTAAGTACGAGAAACGTGTGTATGGATATGGATAAACTTGTCTCGTGTGAATTTAATAAGGTTGTCTAGCAGATGTGAATACTTGGGCATTTTAATTGAAACGGTGCGGGTATACGTGTCTATTATATTCTAATTGATTTTAAACGATGATTAGAGCTTTTGTTAGAATTGTGTGATTCTTCAGCTTGAGTCAGTTTAATTGAATTTTTGTAGTAAGTGAAATTGTGGTGGCAATCAAATATGAGAGATTATGAATTAGAGTTTCCTGGATTTCAGCCAGTTGAGTTGGACTGTGAGAGATCGTTAAAGTTCTAAGATCGAAGAGTATGTGTAGGCTTATTGTGATGGTCCAGATGTCATAATCCTACAAGGCAGGATAAATAATTAAATTTGCCATCTGTTGCACGAGGGAGCCTAGAATTCGGGGACTTTTGGTACCTGCTGCATGAGATGGTGAAACAGGAAGGATCTGTACCGATCGATGGGATCCCTTCCCTTCTTCTATATATGCCAGTCTTCCAAAATGAACAAACAGTCATGTACGGGTCGGGTGGTGTAAGCTTAAGCTGTCTCCGATTTCTGGTGAGGATATTAGAAG
The DNA here is from genome assembly GCA_034696565.1 of Isotomurus graminis. NCBI lineage: Eukaryota > Metazoa > Arthropoda > Collembola > Entomobryomorpha > Isotomidae > Isotomurus > Isotomurus graminis. The sequence goes on along the minus strand of JAQGAB010000307.1, from coordinate 10,065 downwards.
AAGGTACGCGTTCTCTCACATTGACAGCCGAATGAGAAATTGTGAAGCGTTTGGCCTTTTTCCCATCAAACACCAAAATTCATCTCGCTTGTTCCCACACACAGAGAGAGTTTCTGGAGATGAACATCATTGCATCCGTTTGGGTGAAAGGCATGTTGGGTGAAGGGCAAATAGTATGAAAGTATACAATAGTCCGTATCCTCACTCCTCTCTTTACAATAAGTCTACAAGTGGCAGAGCAACACTGGAAATGATTATCATTTTATTAGAAGCTCCCATCTAATATTTTGACTCGCTCTGACCCAACGCAGAAGCTCGATTAATCATCATATCCTCTGGAGACACGCAGCCCCATGTAACCCTTTCTTCTTTGTTCTTTATTTAATTTAATTAGTTGATTGTTTCCATAAATCTAAACCTTTAATAGGGGAGTTTTGACTTGGTAGGTCATCGTGAATGTATGAGATGATTGGTGGTGGGGAATGTGAGAGAGATTTTATATTATGGAGTTGGAGGTTTAGGGGTTTAGACTTTGAGAATAAGAAATGGGATTTACACATGAAGGTTGATGAAATCAATTTGAAGAATCAGTGAAGATTTATCATGACTCGGGAATAATTTGTAGCGGAAGTCATCCCTAAATGAATACGAATTGGTGTTTGGGAGCTGCGGGGAGAGTAATGAGACTTTGAGGGAGTGGATTGGATCCACCACCCGTGATACATTCTTCTAAATTCAATTTGAATCAGTCAATTCGGAAAATTGGAAGTTGGTAGCAGGAGATTCACTCACATGCAACCATCATGCTGAGTCTTCTTCTTCTTGGAGGCAAATGGATTGCTGTGTTCAATTCCATGTGTGTGTGTGTGCGAATGGCAGGCCACGAATAAATAAGATTATCTATTCGGTTGTAAAAATAAAAAGAGGTTTTCTCTCGACCTGTTGTTAAATTTGTGTACAATTATTTAAATGCTGTGTGTCGAGGACAGTAGAGATTCTGACTGCAGGGGAATTCATTCTGGGAAAGAAATGAGTTTAGTAGGGAGAAAAAGTCTCGAGACGGGAGGTTGGAGGTAGCAGGGCGTTTCGGAACGGCAAAAGAGATTTTGATGAATGATTGCTCTACGAACTTTTCATGTTTTTGGACCATTTACCTTATTTGTTTCATCAGGTGCTCTTTTCTTCGTAATAATAAAAATTGCGAGGAGACCGACCACCACCTTGGCAGCAGTTCTTTCGTATGGGGAGAGTAATCACCAAGGACATAAAAAACCCCACTGACCACCACCGTACGTCCACCTATATATATCTTGTATAACAGTTATATGGGGAGTTTAAAAGCGTAGGGAGAAATGTAATTTTCATAAAAAAGAAAGTCTGACGCAAATCCGATATATAATGTAATTTTGGGAAATATAAAGTACGGGAAAGTGTGAAAGGTAGAAAGTAATAAAACAGGACCGTTTTTATTTTGGGCGTGTACATTTTTTACAAATCTAGCGAAACATGCAATACACAAATACATTTGTAATATAAATGGACTGAGGGAAGAGTGTAATCTACATTGGAATCAAAGCATTTTTTATGTCTCTATGCTACGGCCAAGAATTACTCACTTTTCATTTCTTGTAAGGAGGGCAGGGTGAGCATGCAACTCTGAAATCATCAGCTCTAACTACCAAATGACTCTCTGTCTCTTGACAAAATAACCTGCATACTCACTGGCTCAGGCTTATAATACTCTACCACTTAATGTCTTTTTGACTCACGCAGATTTATTGTTTCCCAGTTTACTTGAGAGTTGAATTTACCCAGAATAATACAAGAGTGGAATATTATTCTGGGGAAAGCAACATGTTATTTTGAAAGCGAGCTGGCACGCTAATTCCTTTTTATTAAAAGCTTCTCTGATAGAGAAAGGTTGATTGTGAGTTTAGATATAAATGGAGAAATGGTTGTACAAGTGGTGTAGTACACTTTTGTATAAGAGACAAGTGGAAGTAGTGTGTGTGTGTGTGGAATCAACAGTGTGTGTGTAAAAGTTGTATGAGTAAATGAGAGTTGATGAGGAATCAACACGTTCCTTTTAAAGGTTCTCTTTAGGTTGTTTGGAGTTTGTGAGTGGCAGGTTTTTTGATATCGTGTGCGATGAGGATAATTACTTCAAAAATAGTTGCTGGAGGAGGTCATTAAGTTTCGTTGGGTAAACTGAATTCCCCGAGTGAGCGTGAGGAAGTAAAAGTCTGGTTGAGTGTATTAATTTATGCCTCATCATCATCAGGTAGAAGAAGAAGGAGCAACAGTTCCATTTAAGTTGTGGAGCACATGGGTCTCATGAAGTAAATGAAGGGACGACTAACTCAATCTCACTTCTGCTTGGACGGGTGGGGATATATTCGATGGACTTGGTGAAAGTTGCATCTATTTTGGCGTTTATTTTTTATGTTACACTAACTGCTGTGGATCTGCTGGAGGAGAGGGGAAGGAGGAGAGATGCTTAATGGTATGTATAGTGTAGTGGTGTGTATAGGGGTTTATAGGAAGAAGCTGTTTTAATGACGGTCTTATCTTTTAAATGGCAATGACTCGTCTTGATTACTTTAGTCGTAGTCATCAAGACAGAAGCCTCATTCAGGTCATCCTTGTGAGACTCTCTTTCTCCTTGTGTCTCCCTCCGAGAAAGAACTTTGGTGTGCGCATTTTGTGTTTTGCATACAAAATAGAAATGGGAAGTCATTTAGACTGGAGAGTTGGTTGTCCTCACTTAAGTTGCTGCTGCTGCACCAGAGGACAAAAAAGTAAAACAAAACGAGTGAGGGTAATTTTGTTCTGGAGAAATGCTCATAAATTATTCCCGGCTCCGTTTTAATTGTCTTTTTAATGAGAAATGTAAGCTCGGTAGGGGAGAAAAATTGTGTGGACATTCGACTTTTAAATTATTCCTTAGGAGGAAGGCGTGTGTGGAGAAGGAGAGAGAGAGTCGCTTAATAACTCATCAAGATTATGATACCACGAACGAAGCAACAGTTACTCCCTTACTCTGTCTTTTTCCATTTAATTATTCCTATTTTTAGCCTTTTGCTGCTTCCAATCGTTTTCATAACACAATTTTTGACTTGTGGAGTTGTTGGTGGGTGCAGAGGGACTACTAAACGAGTAATATTTTGTAGGGAATCGATACGTTAAGTGGCAGGATATTATTTAGCTCTGGTGTAAAATGAGAATGTTTGGTATTTTGTGAGAATTGGGAGTAGGCGATTTAGTTGGTGGAGCTTAAGCAAGGCCGGGTGAATATTTGTGAATTAGTGAGTTGATTTAAGGAGCGAGGATTTTGGTGAATTCCTTTGGAGAAAGTACACACTGGTCTTTTGGTGTTTTGGATTATAATTGGACTCGGTTTATGTGTTCTGCTGGTGGATGAGGCGTGACCTCTGCAGAATGTACGGATGGAAAGTAACGGTCTTGAGGAATAAATCAGATGGTAGTTATCGTAGTAAGTGTGAAGAAGGAGAATGGGATTTTTTATGGAATGGTGGGGAATATTTGTGGTTATGTATCCCCCACAGGGTGATTGGTTTGGGCTGTTTAGATGATCCATGATTATGAAATGAAAACGTGAGGACATCAAGTGTAAGGAAATTCTCAAGTGGTGAATCCAAAGAAAATTGAACAAGCAAACACACCCATTTGTATGCAATCGATCGTCTCTTCCCATAAGCCAATCTATGAGCAATGGCATTTGAATTTACATATGGGCTCTCGTAATGTCCTTTATATACTACGCTTGACTCTATGATTTGCACACTGATTCTATAGAGCAGCCTATAGTGTGTTCATTCATACAGGAATATAGATATATGCTTGTTGATCAATCACTGCATATGGAGTGATGACCAAGAAGCAGGACAGAATAATACTCAGGTAGGATATGGTGTGTCTTAAGAAGATGTTGGGGATTAAATAGTTGTAGATTGTTGAAGATGCAGATGAGGTTGGGAATGAGATTGGAAGGAAGTGAAGCAAAGAGAGAGGGAGGAGTAGAAAGGAAGAAATTAATTTGGAGCGACCACTGAAATCCTTCTTCTTGAGGGGATAATGATATTGATACGATAGAAAGAGGAATTTGAGGATGTGGGAGAGATTGGCGTAAGAGTTGATGAGTCTGGTGGGCTTAAGTAAATTGGTGGAAATAAATGAGTCTTGTCACAAATACTTTCACTACGGAGTGAAGTAAAGAAAGGAGAAATCTTTAATTCAATCCAGTTTAATCCTTGGGAAGTATACAATTTATTTGGCTTAGGTTGTGTAGTGAGTTTTTCCAATTCCACGTGGAAATGTAGTTTGTTTAAAATGATTTGAGTAGAAATGAAAATAGACGGGTGTGTGTGTGGGGTTGGGAGGAGAAAGTCTTATTTGAATTTTGATATTGTGGGAGCAGCAGGAGGACCTCTGGCCACAGAAAAATCTCTTTTTACACACCGTTATTGCTTTCTTTTTCTGTGTATTGGGTTTTGCTTACTGACTTTCCAATATTGGACTTGTACCCCAAAGGCTTCTTTCTCTTCGGTCAGGATTGATTTGATTTCTTATTTATTCAAAGCTTTGCTCTCCTTTCTTTCTTTTGTACTAAAAATGGGTAAAAGTGTCTCGGTGGAGTGTGTAACACACTCTCTGTGTGTGGAGCTTTCATCAACTTTACAAGAACAACTCGTGTTTCTACAATTGATGGACGGAAGTGTGAGAGTATATTGTGGAAAAGGTCCTTGGGACTTGGAATTGAGTGGTTTCGATTTCATACAGCTGGGAATGCAGTGTGTAGTGCTTTCTCTTGTGTAATTTCACTTGTCCGTTGAACTGAGTGTGTGTGGAATAGGATAACATGGGTATGTGTGTATAAAGTGGAATTGAGGAATGGATTTCGCATAAAAATGGTTATTAATGAAAGATGAGAGTGAGTTGACAATGGTCCAAGAAGTGTGGGAGATGAATATAAAGTATAAAGTGAGGTTAAGGGAGCTCTGCGATACCCTTTGGATGTTAGAGGATCAACAAGAATTTCTGTTCCACAAGTTTCCAGAGGGGATTTCTGGCTTTCTTCCAACCCATTCAAACCATTTCACAAACAAAATCTCTTTTCTGTCGACTCACTTGGAGGTTTCCATCTTTCTCTGCTTACACATGCATCTCTGAATTCTGAATAGATCAAGAGGCCATTCAGAGGTCCCGTGCAAAGAGCAAATGTAATATATCCCACAAACTTTCGGACAAAGGAAACTCTTTTGTACCCAAAGAATGAAGTTTTGAATCTCTTCTTCATCTGACTCTCCAATCAGAGTTACTCTTGAGGAGACCTACACAACGAGACATAAGAAACCTCTGCTGTATTATTTCGTTAGTAATAATGTATTATGTAATATGCAAATGTGTCCTGGTGTACAGTGAGATCATACGGGGATGGATATCTCCCGGTGGGGTTTAATGAGTCGCTAATTATGACCACAGTTGGCCTACAAATTTCAGCCGCGTTCTACAGGAGAAAGTCTTATGGGCTAAAGCCATTATGTGCATAGAGTGTGTTTGTATAAGCTCAGTGGGGGTTTGTGGTGGCCTTCCTTACTCTGCAATATCCATAATAACCTCATGAATATGAATTCGATGAGTTGCTTGTGAATAAAAGACATTGAATGAGGTTCTATGTGCTTTCTCCATTGGGATTATTGCAGCAGTCTGCATTTTCTTTTCTTGTGAGTCAATATGGCTCATCAAATGTCTCCCACATGCCATCGTAGCATTTGCATAATGATCCGTCAGCACTCTCAATCAGTCGATACTCCAAATGAATTATTCCCACTGCACCATTCCTGAACTGTAATTGCCTTCTAGTAGTGAGATATCAAAGAGTGTCGCATCAATATTCCTTCCCTGTGCTGCATAATGAGGGGTTACCTCCTCCAACCTCCTCTCTACTATGTGTATCTTCCTTGTAGTGTCTATCAGGACCCTGTTGTATTCCGTAGGTGTCTGTGTATCTCATCATTACACAGTGTAATCCGATTCGTGTGAGGATTACTTGGACATGACTCTGTAGACAAGTCATTCTTTTTACCTTCTGCACTCACCTGGTGTGGGCTTTCTTGGTGCAGAGGTTAGTATGGAGTATGGAGGTAATAAATGCATAATGCATCGTTTAATCGGATCCCCACAAACTCTCACGTGTGTGTGGGAAGAGCTTATGTATAATTTTGGTAGGTTTTAGGTGGATTTGAATTTGTGATAGAAATGTGTAATATGAGAGTGACATGCAATGGATTCCCTTTGGAGTCTGAGAAAGAATGAGGAATCCAATTGACACATGTCGTTTTCCCTGGGGCTTCTTAGTGAAGTGTATACAGTGAATGGTCCGAGAAAAGTTTTCTTGTGGTGATGGACGTCGAAGGGAGAGGCGGGGAGGAGGTGCAAATTTGCAAATTACCTCGGCCCTTAACCACACGATGGTTTTTTGTAAAGTAAGTAGCACTTTCCGATGCATGAACTTTAGCCGTGTAATCCCCAAAGACTTGCGTAACTTTTCTTGTGGAGGAGATCATCAAGTTTGAAGTCGTAAAGGTCTTGAGGCGATACCCTGGCAGGCTAAGGAAGGAATACCGAAGGGAGAGAGAAGTTTTGTGGAAAAAATGTACATCTCCGTCTATCGTTGTTCATTTAGGTCCACACAGAAGTATATACACACTTCTCCACATATACGAGCAACAGTGCGTGGTGGTTGTAAGTGGAATGTAACTTTGCTGTAGGGTTACAAGTAAAAGCGATAAACGTGCTCACCTTCACACGCTCCATGCATACAAATTACTCGAAAGTCGGAGAAATATCTCTCCCTTCCTTCTTCTTCGTCTCTATTGATGCAACCTCAATATACTCGAGTTGTGGCACACAAATGCTTTCTCCCTTCGTCTTCTGTGTGATATCATAAAATACTTTGCCTCTGTAAAGAAATATACGAAGAAATGGAAAAATCAAAAAGCGCAACAGCTCACTCACAAAATACACTTCCAAGTGAGAAAGCAAGTATTTCGGTAGAACAATTCTGAGTTCTTTAGTCTGAGAGGCATAGTTAGGAGAAAGTGGTCAAAGAAATTCTTTGAGGAGGAAGTTAGTTAATTTCTTGGTGGGGAATTGTGTAGTTTGTACAGAAGAGAAAGTGGTTGGAGGTGTATTGGCTTAGGAGATGTATTAAGGGAGAGAAAGGTATGCGATTGGGTTTCTGATTAAAAAGCGTTTGTGCGATTGAGGAAAGAGTATCAAGGAGTGTTAATTTAAGTTTAGGTCTTTGGAAGAAACTTGTTTTTGTTGAATCAACATTTTTGTAATTTCCATACTGAGAAGTTCATAAGGCTGAAGTGGGTGGGTGTGTGGAAGCTTAAGCTCCACTTCTCGTGACAGAGCTTTGGTATAAAATGGCTTTGGAAAGATTGAAATGAAATAAGTTGAGCGTTGGAAATACATAAATACATTGGGGTGGGTTAAAGAAAAGCCTCCCTTCTGTTATTACAATATTATTAGCTTCGTTTCGGGTGTGTGGGCTTTTGAGGTAGCTTTATTAAAAGTTTGAGGTTGCTTTTCAACCTCTCACTTTTCCTTTAACACACAAGAACGCCACGGTGTCTACAAGTTATTATACATGCGAGTCTCACACACAACTTCCCGTAAGTATTTTCTCTCCTTGGATTAGTAGACACCGACAAAAGAGCCCTCGACATTCACCCTTATCTTTTATGTTTAGATATGCTGATTCTTATTTAGATTACAGAGTGTAATTAACACGTATACATGAGCTTTCCCGTGGCCTCTGGGCTTTCCTAGGATAGTCACCAAGTTGAAAAGTACTCGGGAGTCTGCTACCTGAGTTATTCTTTAGAGTTTTGTGAGAATAAGAATATGTTTGATTTGTGTGTTGGTCAGGTGATGGGTTTGATTTGGATGAAGGGGAGATGATGGCCTTTGTATGGAGAGAGCGTTGAGGTGTGAATAGAGTATCATGATGATGACAATGGAAGGAAGGGGAAGAGTTTTATTGACACAGTCTAGTGCCATCACCATCTTGATGATCGTCCTCGGCCTGTGTGCCCCTGAATGTCGTCGTCAAAGTCATCAAGAGGAATTGAAAAGAGCAACTCTTATTGCCTCTCTCCCTTCCCCATTATGCCTCTTGACTTTTCCCAGCTTCCCCGGAATCCTTTGGGTAAACAAGAATATGAAAGTCTCTCTCTCCGTCGTCCTAAATATCACCGAAATTACTTTCATTCCTTCGTGTAATCCCCAGAAACTTTGGGTAAACTTTTCACGAAAAGACATCATTGTCATTTGCTTAGATTGTCATGTTGTGTCACTTCCAGTTCTACTCGAGACTCCCGAAGAGTACATACGGGGAATAAAATATTGAACTTTCACACAGCCTGCTATCTCCTTACATTCTCCCACGCCACTATGGCTATATAGACTATATAGGGAGACACTATATACGTGTGTAGTTCCCTTTTCTCATCTCTGCAACAAATGGTCAGCTAGTGCGGACACTAATAATACATCCATTGATCTCATTGCTCCGAGAGAAAAGTCCGAGACGAATGAATTAGGTCGTGAGAATGACAGGACAAATGACAGACCTGTAGTGGGTCCGTTTCCCAACTTTTAATCCTTTTAATAGCCATAATGGCTGGTGGTGGAACTCCCGGGTCCCTTCTCCTTCAGAGCTCCAAGTTTTATGCATTATTTCCCTAGGAAAGACATGAAAGTCAATAAGGCTGAGCTGCAGGTAGGATTGATTATTATTTCAAATTGCGATTTCAGGAATGAGGCGACAACGGCTGTGTTTTAGACGGAAGGAGGAAGACACACCAGAGTGGAATGCAAAGAAGAATCCTGGCTCGTTGTACAGTGTAGCAATAAATTATTCAATGAAATTCGATTCCTTCCGTCAAGAAGGCATTCTCGGAACTTTTCATTTGTTTGAGAAGGCTCAGTTGGTGGAAATTACGAGACTAGGAAAAAGTATTTACGGAATTGGGAGTCCAAGGAGTAAGGAGGGATGTGTCAGTTGCTCCTTCGATAGGGAGAGACGACTTCATCCTGAGGACCAAAGGAGAAGGTGGAAAGTGGATTCTGAGAGAGCCAAAGTCGAAAGGAATGTTTCGTTCCGACTTATTGGCTTTTGATTGGCAATTGGTCGACGTTTTTCCATTATTCATCCCACAATTGTCTCTGATAGTTGCACATTCGGCACACTTTGACATTCCAAATTACACCCCATCCTTCCTTTCTCCTTTCTTATCTTTCTTGGCACTCTCTCCGAATGCTCCGGGCTTTCTATTCCCAATCAAAAATAGAGAAAGTATAAAGGTAAGCTTGGATATGTGACCACTCACTCAACCCGTGTGTGTGTGTGTCTCCTTGTGTTTGTGGTGAAAGCACTACACAGAGACGGGGAAGACTGGCTGATGGGAGTGTCATCAATCTAGTTGGTCATCCTTGTTCATAATTTATCGGTGGCATTTGTCATCGTGGCATATTATTTGAATATTTTTATTGTCTCTCTCCATTACTGCTGCTGAGGAGGAATACAGGTGCAATGTATGTGTTCTACTCACGCTTTATAAAAAGGAGATATAAGAGATTGTAGAAAAGAATGGTAGACACATTTTTGGCACAGAGTTTCGCTTCCTCTGCACTTTAGAAGTGTAATAAATACTGCGGAGACAATGTAGAAGAGTTGTCTGGTGAATTCCTTAATACAACAACAGTTGTGCCGATGAGAAATGAGAATAGTTTTATTTTTATTTATTTAGTCGACCTTCCGAGATGAATTATGTTGGAATGTCTTATCATCTCGGTCTGGCATTTGTCTCTAATGGTGGACGTGTGAAAGTATGCGGGGAAAGGTGGATGAGGATGTGGAAATTGTCTGCAGTATAACAACTCGGGACTCCAGCTGCATTGAACCGGTGCACCAAACACTTGGCTGAATTTTAAATGTATATTTTATCTCCAAGGGCTTCTTCTGTTTCTCCT